>CM037853.1:228398278-228469801 GCA_021234595.1 Delia radicum | reverse complement strand
ATGTATTCAATTTATTTATTTTTAATTATAACTATTATATTATAAATACAGCAAGCGATATCTGCAAATTAGGGATTTTAAAAAATCTTTAAAATTAATTTTTAAAAATCATTAAAATTAATTAAAAAAAAAAAACGGTTTTTTTTTAACAAATTTGTGCCACTCAAGGTTGCTTTTGGGCACGGGGTTAACGTTTACAAAATTAAATAGGAGTTCTTTAATTAATAATGATTTTCTATAAAACCGGATGAAACGAAATCGACAAATAGTTTTTTTAATTGACTCTTATTCTATATATCCTACTAAAGTTCGTTAAAAAATGTTCAGCGGATCTATGACTTGCCCTTAAATAGTTACCGCTTTAAGACACAAGAGCGCTTAAAAAGGTTTTATATTTAATCAGAGTTTTTGTTTTTACTATAAAAGAAATGGGGTTAACTTAATTTTGGTGATAATGGACAAAGCAGTTTCTAATGAGTTGACATTTTTTGTGTTGTTACTTTTGAAATAATGCCATTGTTTACAAATTTTGAAATTTAACGAAAATATGCTTATCTTCCAAATATTTTATTTAAATTTTTACATTTGCCTACTAATATAAATATATTAATTTTTGGCAATTTCATTAAAGTTCACTTATCCTTTTCAGTTTAAGACGGTGACCTTCAAACTATCCTGTGCATCCTGTGCGTCTTTAAAGCAAACTAATAGTATTTTCTTAGAGAAAAGACTTCAGCCTAATTTGCTGTTCATTATCAGCGCCATTCGGTAAGTTTTAAATGTTTTACAATTTTTAATGTTGTTAATTTAGAAATAATGACGATTTTCGCTTTTCGAAATTGCTAAATTTTAGGTCCGACCGAAACAGTTCGGCCAAAAAACTATATTTTGTCGGTTTTTTGATATTCTAGAGGCAATGATGACCAATTTTGGTATTGAAAACATGTTTGTTGAGCCGATTTAATTCGATTTTCTGTATAACTATAAAGCAGGAGTGCCCAAAAGTTCCTTATGGAAGAGCAAACACCAATACATTTAAAGAAAAACTAATTTTTATTCCATATTTTTGTTGTAAAAACCAATACATACAAAGAAAATAGAAAAAAAATATTTCAATGTTTACCAGCAAAGCATACGAAAGTGTTGTTGCTTTGCGCTTGCGTGTATACAGTGAAGAACGACAAAAAAACTAATAAGACAAAGTTGTTTGTGTATTTCGTATTGCTAGTGCTGAGCGCTCTATATGTGTATTAAAACACACAGCCTATAGCTAAGTGTTTTTACAAAAACAATTGAGTACCAAGCGCATAGGCCGTGGGCACCCCTGCTATAAAGTTAACTATAAAGGTAAAAGTTCGGCTGCCGAACTATTTTCAATTTGGCCGAACTTTCTGAGGCCGAACAGTTCATTGCTTAACTACAGACTTTTCTTCCAAATTTAACACTCAAAATAGCATCTAATCAGCCCAATAAACATTTTTCCATCCGCCAAATTTGTCCATAATTCTTTAAAATACCGAATACAGACCAAATGCATTTTCTGGCCGAACTGTTCGGTCGGACACTACTAATTTACGGAAAATATGCCTTAACTTACTAATATTTTGTTTAAGTTCATACATTTTACTGCTTATTTAAACTATATAATTTTTGGGCAAACTTTTAAAAAAACTCATTAATTTGTTTTGAAGTTTAGACGATGTCGTGTAACCGTATCCTGTCGGTTTCTTGTGAGTCGTTGAATACAAAACATAATTTATTAATAAAGCGAAGACTTAAACCTAATGTCTTGTTCAATGGTAACTTTTTCAGTGAGATTAAATATTTTTTTTTTAACTTTTACTGCTGTTGCTTTTAAAATAATAACATTTACGTTTTATTAAAAATTTCGAAAATCAACGAAATTTGCGGTTTATCTTTAATATATTATGTTAAAATTTAAATTTTTTTCTCGTCAAAATTTTCTCTCGTCATAATTTAGCTCCTTTTTCGCTCGTTTTTATTTCATTCGATTTAATTCTCTGCTATAGTTGTTGTCCCCTTTTGAGAGGTTTCATAGTTATTTATTTGAAAAATTTCCCATCTACCATTTTAACGCTTGAGTTGTGATAGTTCATGCCAAAAATATTTTAATTAAGTTTACGAACATTGCGTGCATAATAAACTATAGTATATCCTATGTCCAGTTTAATATTGCCAGACTAAACATGTATGTAAAGCGGGTAACAAAAATTCTCTTAAGGAAACTCATAGAAGAGGCTAACTAAGCAATGCTGTACTGTACATTTATTAAAGTTGTATACCTAACTCTTGTATTCTTGCATACGAAATTTCTAAATTTGATTACAGAAAATTTTATGGTTTTTGTATAAACCTTAACTCATTAAAGACACGTCATAGATCCGGTGGACATTTTTCAAACAAACGTTTCAGAACAAGGTTTCATTAAGAAATGGTTGTAATTTTTTGACCTAAAAGCGTCCTCTAGCGGAAATATTGGCAACCAAAGTTGAAATTTTCACAGAATATAAATCCTAGACTGTTGAAATATTTTAAAATTAGAATTTTGTATAATTCAGTGATTATACACTCAAAAAAAAAAAGTTAGTAAAGTCAGCAAAAAATTTTACTGAGACAGCAAAATTTTAGTCAGGAGGGTGCTTGCAAAAAAATTGCTAATGTCAGCATAATATTTTGCTGAAGATTAGTGAGCTGATTTTTAGCAACAAAATTAGTAGATTCAGCAAAAGCTTGCTAGCACTTAGTTGATTCACAATTAAAAAATTCTTGCTAAAATTTAATAAAATTATTGATGAGTATTAGTAGACTGAAAAAAACTCAAAAAAATTTGCAGAAAAAATTATACTTTAGTTAATTTATTCACTGAAAATCCTAACTATTTTTTTGTTACTCTTTTAAAAATAATTTGCAATACGTTACAAAATAAAAAATTGTTCATAATCAAACATTGACGAAACGAATTAATTTAATATCTGAAAATATATAGAAATAATTACAGTAGAAACTCGATTCTTGCACGTAATGAAAACCGGGCTCGGTGCAAGTTTCGAGGTTGTCGCAAGTACCGAGTATTAATTTTCCATAGAAAATAAAAGGCACATACATCTGTTTAGAATCTAAGTTTAATATTTCAATTCAAAACACTTAAGTTCAACGCATTCGTATAACAGTAGATACATATTTAATGTGGAATTAAAGAAATTTAAAATTTTTGTTTTGTACAAAGTCGCTTGTTCAGTACTACACTGCTTCTTAGTCTCTGGAGCATCATAATATCGTCTAATGAAGCATTGTTTTGCTCCGCCCATTCTGTGCAAATATTGAACACTGATATATATAATACAAAAAGTTGCAAGTATCGAGTTCAAAATTTTCGGATGTCTCAAGTACTGAGTGCGTAATGAAAAATATTCCTATGTTGCAAGAATCGAGGTGTGCAAGTATCAAGTATGTGCAAGAATCGAGTTACTACTGTATATATAACATAAACAAATTATCTTTAAACAACTTACATCAATAGTTGTCTAAATGATGGCATCTTTCTAGAAACGAAACAAAACAAAACGAATTAACAAAATATACAACCCCTTTTTGCAATAAGAAAAGAAAACGTACAAAATTTGTCTTTCGCTTTAGTCTGCCTACCTGAACGTATATTTGTTTGCAATTTGACCACACTACATTAATAGTCACTATAATCAATTATTAGTTTACAAATACTCATTTAATCTTTATTAAATTTAAATATTTCATTTTGTCTTTAATTTAATTAATAGACAATTACTTTGACAAGCCGTTGACAACAACAAATTTAAGTTTTTTTTTAATCCGAAATTTATATGTATACGATAATGATTGTTGGCGTCCTTTTGTTTTATTATGTATGAAAAACAGATACAAAAATCTTCCATGGTTGATTTTTTTTTATGTCTTACAAGAGTTGTTCTTTTTAGTATCATTTTCCTCGTGTCGACTAATTTCGACATGCCGCAACATCTACTTCATTCTGCGTATAACTTTCAATCTGGTTATCGTCCACACTTATATCAACACAACATTTTTAAGCAAAATAAATTAGTAAAACATTAGTAAATATTAGTTAAGCATTAGTTCAAAACAGTTAAGTGCTAAATAAGTACAACTAAAATTTTAGCTAAAAACACAATTTCAGCAAACAATTTGCTGAAAAATATTATACCTGATTTACAAGACGTTGTACTAACTTTTCTACTAACATATTTTTTTGAGTGTATTAAAACTAATCTTTTTAAGGTTAACAGTTTTTTAACATTTTTGAAATAATATCGTGCTTTTTTTTACCATTTTTTAAAATAGTCTACATGACTATGAACCCTGAAATTATAATTTTTATACGTGTTGTAGTATTTTTGTAAAATACGTTATTTATAATTTAAATGAAAACGGAATAAATTTTGGAATATTTTAGACTTTGTGTATTTAAAAATTTCATGGTCTTATCGGTGAGATTTTAAAAATTACATACAATGGATGAAGTAATTTTTAGCAAAGAAATACATTTTCATATTTTCTCATCAACATAACAATCAAAATATAAAGGATTAGGCTTTTTTTAAATTTTTAAATAATTTTTTAAAAAAAGTCCCTTTACGAGAACACACACCCGGGATACGTTTGTACCTACTAGCTTATTTTGCATTTTTCTAATGTTTAAATGGTTCAATTTCATGGCGTATATTAATATTTTACAAATGTTTTAGTTTTTGTTTCATGCAAATATTCTACCTGGTTCAAAAGATATAGGCAAAAAAGGTCACGGGCATGGGATAGGCAAATATTGTGTGTGTTTACGTAGGTGTGGACTTTATAAGCTCGTAGCTCCTGAAACACTGATCCGATAACCTTTAAAAGATTAGAAATTACTTAAATTTCCTAGATCCGAAATCTCTATGCCCTAACTGAAGCCGTTCCTGAGTTACAGCACTGCAAAGTTCCAAGTGGATACATTTGTACCCGTGTGTGTGTTCTAGGGTTAAAAAGATTAATGCAGCAGTTTTGCATTTTAAAATAATTATTTGGCAACTCTGGATAAAAGTCTTCTAAAATATTTTATTCCCGATTAAAGTCAAGGTGTTGAATAATTTTGAGGCTTTTAAAACTGAATAAATTTTTACATATTTACGACTTTGTGTATTTTAAAAATGGTTTACCTTTTATTAAAACGAAAAAAAACATTACAAAATAGTTAGTTTTATATCTTTTGCACTCTTTTTCTCATTGTTTACAACATTGTTAAATTATACTTATATCATTGTATTGACTTGAGGGTTTTGATATACTAAGTACTAAATAAGGTTTTGGTTGATGGTATGATATTTATTACATTGATGAAGTTGATTTTCTTTTTCAACAAAACTTTTTATGGAAAATCCAATCAATCTTGTGTGTGTGTGTGTGTAATATTGTTCTTACATTTATACTGACTGAAACATAATGTGCTTTCTTTTCTCCAGAATGTTTATAATGTATATAACACGATTTTCATTGTTGCTTGCAATATAAAGGGTGTTTTTTTTAGAGTTACAGAACTTTAAATTAAAATAAAGCAAAGACAAATATTTTTAATATTAATTAAACTGGCTTTATTGGATAGATAATTTTATGCCAATAATGTTTAAATATGATTTGGGGCATGTGGCCGCCACAGCAGCCGCGTACATGGCGCAATCTGGAACTCCAATTTTCACACACTTTTCGCAGCATATGAGGCCATATTCCGCCAATAAACCGTCGAATGTTGTTTTCCAGGTGTTCATTTGTCTCTGGGTTATCGGCCGTAGACGAGTGACTTTACATAACCCCAAAGAAAATAGTCCAATGTGGTTAAATCACACGATCTTGCTGCCCAATTGAGTGAATTAATTGTAGCGTTTGCTGTGTGTCATGTGGCTCCGTCCTGTTGGAACCACATATCAGCAAGATTAATGCCAGCTAATTGAGACACGAAAAAACTTGTAAACATTTCTCTATACCGTTCACCGTTGACAGTAACATTCTGCCCATCATCGTTTTTGAAGACTTATAGACCAATGACTCCGACGGCATATAAAGCGCACCAAACATTAATTTTCTGTGGATGTAATGGTGTTTGGACAAAAGCTTGTGGATTATCTTCACTCCAAATGCGACAATTTTGCTTGGTTATGTATCAATTCAACCAAAAATAAGCTACATCGCTGAACAAATTTTTTATGGAAAATCAAAATTAATATCAATTTTCGCTTCAACCCATTGGCCAAATTGGCGGCGCATACAATGGTAGTTTTTCTTTAATTCTTGCTCGAGTTGAATCTTAAAAGCCCGTAAACCAAGATGCTTTCTTTCATGAAGTGGAAGATTTTGAATATAGATGCATGTATGTTTACAATGATTTAAATTTTCAAACCTAAACAAAGATATATTTGCAATTTTAAAATTTTTAGATATTATGTTTGGAACATGCAAACAAACTTATAATAAACATATATATATTTTGAACCAAACATATACTTTCTGTTTAAGCGGTAGACGTTTTTAACTAGGTCCAAACATTTATATGTTTACAGTCAAACATAATTATATTTGCACACATAGATAAACATTTTGCCATTTTCCAACTGAAATTCGATTGCTACTACTCAAATTCGGTTACTAAAACTGAAATTGGTTGGTACAACGGAATATTGGGTTTCACAACAAAATTCAGTTAATACAACTGAATTTTAGTTGCAACAACCAAAATATTCAGAAAACAAATTTGAATATGGTTGTACTAACAGAATTTATTGGTTGTTAACACCAAAGTACACTTTTCAATTCGGTTGTATTACCGTTGTAGTTTATTCTATAGGTATCAATTTTGTTGCTTTAGTTTTGGCCGAGCTTGGAATGTTTGAATAAGGGCTTAGCTCGCCGGTTTGGGGTGGTTCTTGGCCTTACTAAAGCAAAAACTTACGGCAAAAGAAAAAGAAAAAATTTCATTCCAAGACTTGAATTTAAAACTCTTTCAAACTAAAAATTAACTGGACAAATTGGTGTAAAAAAATTTAATTAAGCTTATCGTTTATGATCCTGAATATATCTATCTAGCGACTGGTGATATTATCGCCATGGACACTTTAAAAATATTTCCCAGCCCATCTTCCTTAAATGACCTTGTGCCCGTATTAAAATTTCCGCCATTTCCCATAATCGAAAATAATCTTTCTACCTTACTTCTTAATCCATATTACCTTGTAATCCCACATTCCCTTTTAAATCTTTCTACTCCATTTTAAATTTTAATATAACAATTCATTTATTGAAAAAAGTATATTTTAAAACTATCATTAAATTTAAATGGCTAAACCTAACCTTTTAATCTTATAACCAATCCGTTAGTTAGTTTAATTTAAAATAAATTCGAACGTATACTTTGTATACAATAATTGATTAAATATTCAATAAAAATTTAAATTTTAATTACGCAAAATAATTCATTACCAAAATTTGTTAATAAACGAGAGCATATTTGAATTTGTTTAACTTACTTTGTGTGATCCACTAATTGGGATATCGATGTTCTGAAAAAATCAAATGACAAAATTGTTGTCTAAACGATCGTTATTTCGTATAACGCCTTAACTCAAACTCCAACGATGCATTGAGCTCAATCCATACGTGTTCGGGTTTCTGTAATTTTATAGAAAAAACTATTAAAATATCTTTCATTTAAATTGTCATTTGATTAGTAACAAAAAAAATTTAGGTAAACTCTTTATACTTTATACATTTTCTTCAATTTTATATAAAAAGGTATATATCACTGAAGCCGTGTAAAGAATTTACTTTATAAATTCAAACATGCTAAAATTTTGGTTATAAAGGAACATATCTAAGTGCTTGTTGATTTTAAATTCACTAGTAAAATTTCAGTTTTAAAATTTTTAATTCAATTTGCACTTTAGATATTATTTTCAATTTGTTAAAGTGTTAATATTTCAAATTCATTTTATACTTAAGAAATATTAATATAATCTAGAATTAGTAAATAAAATTCATAATTTTGTTAATTATACTATTTTTGATGAACGAATCTTCATTTAATATGACATATTTGTCGTAGGGTTCGTTCACCAATTTAGTATATAAAGAAGTGTTAAAATTTGTTAGTTTAAATTTTGTTTTAGATGTTAATAATTAAGTAGCAATTTAGTTGATTTTAATGATCATTACAATACTGTAATGCATCGATCAGAGTTCTGTTGTATGTTGATGAAATGTTGTCTCTTCTATTTATGACGTCAAAATGTTAAATTTGGTGTTTCAATTACAGCAAAGCTAGGCTTTAACATTATTTTTTTTTTTTTTGCTGTTGTTGGAATAGTACTCATGAATAGTATTTCTGGTTTATGACGTCATTTCATTTAGTAGATGAGTAGTATTTTGTCTTCTTTATGAATGGGCACTATTTGTGAATGAATTATACAGTGGGCAAGGAGAATGTAATTTATATCAAATTATTTTAATTGTTCAGCATATAAATTTTCACTGGTGGCCAATACTCTTTATAATTAATAATTGTTGATGAACTTTAATCGATTTTAGTAAATTTTAAAATCATTAATTTGGCATTTAAAATTATTACTGTGTAATAATTTTACGACGTTTTATGGCTTTTAGTTTGATGTAACGTGATGGTATCAAAGCAGGTTTCAGGAAAAATATTTTAATTAAAATCGATATGACTTTAAATTAATTTGATGAAATAGCGGTATTACGTAATATCCGAGGTGAGGTTAGGTTTGACACCGAATTACAAAATGGCCCCCGTATATTTTTGATGATGTATATAAAATTTTTAAATTTTCCAATTTTTACAGCAGGTTAATAAAATTGGGATTGAATTATCAAAATGGCATTAGCCACTGATATTCAATCCCACGATTACGGTATGTGGACAGCGACCAGAGGTTAATAATTGTAATTCCTAATAAAAAGTAAAGGGTTACGTAAGTCCCATGCTAAAAATATTATGTAACACTTTTGCTTACCGAAATTAAAACTTTCAATATTATATTGAATATAAAATTGTAAACGTTTGCTTCTTTATAAAATTTTAGGGAATTTTATTAATATAAAAATAATTTTATAAACGGCTTTCACTTTGATTATAATTTTTACTTCACAATAAATTTTATTAATTTTCGATTATGAAACAAAATGATTTTTTTTTTTTTTTTTTTTTTACTTTTATTTAATATAAAGCTGATCTTTGCTTGTCGATTATCAAAAGGGAAAGAAATAATATAAGAACGTATTTGACTATTTGACCATTTGCACAAAGGTAAAGCTTTTATTGGAGCGAATCCGACTCAACTTTCCGAAGCCAAATTCTACTCTTATACTAACCCCATCATGTGGTAGGCTTTTTAAGATTATTTATTAAATAAAATTAATTATAACTTTATTAAAAGAAAATTATACAAATTATGATAAAAATTTTCACACTTTTTTTTATTTTAATTAAACTTTATCGAGTCTTACGGCCAAAATTAGAGTATTACGGTAATTATGTCAAAGTCTATGTCATGACATAAATCTCAATTAAATCTGGAGAAAGTACTGTATAAACTAAAGTTTTACAAAAGAAACCAGTGGCGTGTCATTAAGCTTGAATATAAAAATATTCTACACGTCTAAAGCTTACATAAAATTAGTTAAAATTGGTATTAAATAAAAATATACAAACAAATTTAAATCTGCAAAACTAACATCTAAAAATGCAAAAATAACATCTTGAAGTTTTTGAAATAACTTTTAAATAACTTTTTGTGTATTTAAAATATATGTATATATATTTTTTTATTTTTTTATATAAAATCATACCAATTCTTTAAATATTCGTAACAAAATAATGTTTGTAAAAAAAAAGATTCAATATTTGATGGAATAACGATTTTTTTTTCTATCAGCAAAAAAAAACTGCCACAAACCTTCATTGAAAACTAAACCTGTGAAAGTTGTAAATAAGGAAAACAGTTTTTTTTTTTTTTTTTTTTTGTTATAAAATTCGTGGGGCACGACCATACCCTGAGATAAAAATTTTAGCCGGGCTATTAAAAGGGAAATAAAATAAAATTTAAAATGCTTTAATATCCTTTGCATGGAACAAGCCTATATATTCGCCATTTAACGTCTCCAATTGATACAGTGAACTTCCTACCTTTTTACGTATTCTGCATTTCAGATATGGTGGTAGCAGTTTGGCATTAATGCCTTTGCTGAAATCGCTCTGGGCCCTGTTTTTCCTAAAGACCTCCTGACCCTCTCTAAACATTACGTCCCTGCACCGGGTATTGTAAGTTTTAGATGCTTTATCATGTGCTTTTATTAAGTTTTCTCGAATTTTATCGTGCAAAAGTCCAATTCTGGTATCATTTGGCAAGAAATTAGCCTGACTGTTCTGTAATAAGTCTAATTTTTCTAAAATGGGGTAGGCAGAGCCGTGTTGTACCATGTTGTACCCAAATAATCCAAAGTAGGGCGAACATTTTAAGGACTCGTGATAGTCACTCCTTAATATGCTGGCTATTTTTGACACATGTCTGTCCCACTGATCTTGCTTTCCCTTAATTAAAATCCGTAATTTGACTAAAAACTCCCTATTCGTTCTCTCAGAGGCATTAGCCTGCGGTGAATACAATGCAGTTTTCACCTGGGTTATGCCGTAAGCCTTCAAAAATTCGGTCATTTGAGCAGAAACGAATTGCTTACCGTTATCAGAATGGATATACTGAGGAACTCCAAATTTATGAAAAATGTTTTCCTCAATATATCCAATTATCGCTGATGTTGTGGCCTTTTTCAGAGGTTTAAAAAAAATATATTTTGAAAAATGGTCTATAGCTACAAATACCATATTGTTGCCAAGTTTTGTCCGGGGATATGGACCTAAAAGATCCATATAAAGGCGCTGAAATGGCCGATCGGTTTTGGTTTGTTGGCCCATTGGCGGACGTAAAATTTTATTTGTGGGTTTCACACATTTACATGTGTCACAATTTGCCACAAAAGTTTTTATATCAATAGCCATTTTAGGCCAAAAATATTTTTCTCTAACACGGCCCAGGGTTTTGGTGAAGCCCCCATGGCACGAGGTCATATTATGGTTATTTTCAATAACAATTTTTCTTAACCCTGTCGGCAACCACAGACGCCATAAGGACTCCTCCTCTTCAAACTCCCCTTTTCTAAATTTTACCCTCTGATAGACAAAACCATCTGACACACATGTATCCGGAAAATTTTCCTGAAACTGCAGTATTTTATCCTTAAGGTCATTATACTCGGCTGACGAAAAATGCTCGGACTTCAAATCGACTTCTGACGAAACAGACGGGCAAACGATTTCCTCAACATCAACGACCCTAGACAGCGCATCGGGAACAATATTAGCGGACCCCTTACGATATTCAATTTCAAAATCGAAAGACTGCAACTTCAGACTCCATCTTCCTAATCGACCTGACAAATCTTTCTGTGACATAAGCCAACGTAAACTACTATGGTCCGTAACGATCTTAAATTGCAAACCCTCAACATATGGTCGGAAACGTTTCAGGCAGACAATAGCGGCAAGACATTCAAGCTCCGTAACCGTGTAATTCCTTTGAGCCTTGTTAAGTTTCTGTGAAACGTACGCTATTGGATGCTCTTGGCCGTTATTGTCTGTCTGAACTAAAACACCACCCACTCCTACTCTAGAGGCATCGCACTGTATAGTGAATGGTTTGCTAAAATCAGGTTGTACCAAAACTGGTGCCGTAGTTAAGGCCTCCTTTAATTTTTTAAATGAATCCTCTGCCTCTGGTGTAATTTTAAATTTTTCCGACTTTTTAAGGCAGTCGGTAAGTGGAGCCGCTAATTCTGCATAGTTTGATATAAATTGACGATACCAGCCGGCCATACCAACGAATCTGCGGATTTGCCGAGGCGTTGTCGGTAGTGGAAAATCTCTGATAGCGTCAATTTTTGTTTGGTCCGTCCGCAAAGTTCCTTGCCCTACAATATACCCCAGGTATTTAATCTCCTTTTGGCAGAATCGGCTCTTCTCAACGTTAATTGTAAGTTTTGCATCACTTAAGCATTTTGCAACCTCTCTCAACACATTTATATGACTTTTGAAGTCAGGTGTACACACCAAAAGGTCATCTAGGTAGATGAACACGTTTTCTCGGATTCGGCTTGGAATGACCTTATCCATTAAACGGCTCATCCTCTGTGCGGCGTTGCAGAGCCCGAAAGGCATAACTGTATATTGATACAGTGGCCGACCAGGTACTGCAAATGCCGTTTTTTCTCTAGAACTCTCATCTAAGGGTATTTGCCAAAAGGCATCTTTTAGGTCAATACCCGAGATAAAATGAGTGTCCTGAAGGCGACTCAAAAGGCCATTAATGTGTGGGAGAGGGTATGCATCTTTCTTAGTTAGCTCATTAAGTTTTCTAGAGTCAAGGCAGAGTCGATTCTTGCCAGGTTTTCGGACTAATACAATAGGGCTACAGTAGGGGCTGTTACTCTCTTCTATCACCCCGAGAGCTAACATACGGTCCAACTCAGCGTAGGCCTCCTGTTGACGTGGAGGGGACATCGGATAGTGCTTAATTTTGAATGGTAAAGAATCCCCCGTATCTATGCTGTGGGTCTCAATTTCAGTTCGTCCCAGTCCCAGTTTTGCATAGGACGGAAATTCGTCAATAACTTTTTTCAGCTCAGTCCTCTCTAAAACAGTCAAACTATGCAAAATAGTTCCCGAATCTACGCTAGAATCCAAATCAACAGATAGTTCGGAAATAAAAATTTGTGGAGCTATGTCAAAGGCCTTCCAGAAATTTACCCCCAAATAAACTTTCTGCCGCAAGGATGGTGCTAAATAAAATATCAAATTCTTAATTAACCCCTTATAGGAAACTGGAATTTCAACAAAACCTATAACGCCCTGTTTGTTACCATCAGCTGTTCGCAAAGAACTTTTTATTTTTGAAAATTTTAACTTAAGTTTATCAACAACCTCTTCACAATTTTTTCCTAAAACACTTATTGAGGCGCCAGAATCTAGCAACCCGTAAAACTCTATTGTACCCAAAAGTACCTTGGCGTATGGCCTTTCATCGTCACTATCATTTAAAATTGTCGATTCTATAATTTTATTAAATTCTTTCCGTTTTCTAAATCTTTCCCTGCACTTTTCAATCTGTTTCGAAGTTGTTTCTTTAAAAATTCTACGCCTAACCTCATCATAATTAATTTTCCTTTCGTGTAATGATAACCTTTTCGCCCGTTGACCAATTTTGCTACTCTTCTTTTCAATATCATCATCTTTATCCTTTCTTTTCAAAATTTTAACATTTTCAACTAAATTATTGTCACTTTTAATATTTAATTCATTTTTAATTTTATTGTTATAAAGCTTAGAGGGATTTTCACCCATGAACGAGTAACCCCCTACTTCTCGTTCATTGGCCTGTTTTCCACATGGTTTTTACACTGAGGTGTTTTAACCCCTTTTTCGCCACAGCGATAACAAAATATCTTACGGTCATCTGAAAGGCAATCGTAAAATGAGTGACCCAGTTGGTCACAATTCCAACATTTAAATTTGGACGTGTCGACTGGCTTTCTATTCTGGCCACCCCTATAATTTATAGCAGAAATATCGCCCTCAGGCTCATATTCTAAATCCTGTTCTTTTGGAGAATCAATTTCAGCAACGAAACGTTTTTGCTGTCTTAACTGGTTTTGTCGACCGAGGTATTTTTCAGCTTTACGAGCGGCCTCGCGTAGGTGATCTAAACTAAAAAGATCGTACGAAAAGAGAAGCGAACCCAGTGATTCCTTAGCGTTATTTTTTATAAGTTCGATCAATTTCTGGTCAGTCATCGGTTGGCTTAACCGAGAATTCATACCGACCAGTTCTGTAAAATAGTCGTCAAAACTCTCCTTAAACATTTGACGCCGTTCTACCATTTTTACAATTTTATCACAGTCGTTTTCGATTTTATCAAACTCTTTTATAATAGCATCAGTTAGCTGGGAATACGTGGTATTCGGATTTTTTCTTAAATAAAACCAAAGCCAAGTTTCGGCTTTGCCTTTTAAAAACAAGTGAAAGCTTGTGAAAACCTGTTCTTCGGTGTAGTTATATCTTCTCCGAAGAGTGTCTAATTTAAAAAGAAAATCGTGAATATCTTCACTCCCATCATAAGTTATATTCCACTTATCGATCCTAATAGGAGTGATACTACTTGAACTAGAATTAGACAAATTTAAAGGTAGACTTGGGGCAGCACTATTTCTTGGCACAGTACCAGTTGGGCCTATAGGAGAACCATGTGAAATTCTCGAAATATTTTCATTATGCTCCCCACTGGGATTTCTATTTATAACCTCAACTAAAGTATTTCTTAAACTCTGTAATTCAAGAAGAAATGTATTGTGATTTATCGTTAAAATTCTTTCCAACCTTGATTCTAAGCCGGTCTCATTAGCGATTTCATCATTTCCACCCATTGCCCCACCCCCAGGTGTCGGATTTGTCGTGGGAGGTGACATACTCAAATCCAAAGTTTCAACTGTAAAAATATTAATCTTGCTCCTAGTTCTATTGGCAATTGGACCTGGACTTTCTAACCTACGTCTTATAACAAAAGGGTTTTCAAAATCACCTTCCTCGTCAAAAGTGTAATCTATTTGAGTATCGCTTAGCGATTCTTCAAGACTTTTAAAATTCTTAACCTTACGTCTTCTACTTGTCATAACACTCTTCTACGTATTATTTAAAACTTTTTTTTTTTTTTTTTCAAATCTCTTTTTATAATCATATAATTAGGGAATGTTGGATTACGTTTTCAAGATAATATGGATGTTTTAAAGATTTTACAAGAAAATTTAATTACAAAATAATTTTATAGAATATAAACAGAATCACTTAACAATGGTGTTAAAAAAATACAAATTTGGGATGAAAATTAACCGAAAAAACTAGTTTTTAAGTCGCAAATGATAATATCAACTTATATATGAAGTTAATCATGACTTACCTAAGAACTAGCTATACAAAACAAAACTATTGAATCTACTTTAACTAAAGACTTCAATGGCATTTAAGAATTGACAAACGCACAAAATTTCGAATTTCATTGCGTTGACTAACCCCTAAACATTGGTAAAAGTACCTTTTTGTCACTACTAAGAAAAAGTTTCATACGTTAACTTAGGACTTACAAAAATGTAAAAAAAATGGATGTAATTTGCAACACAATCTAAATCTATATTTAGAAAAAGCTGTGGACTAAACTACTAAAACTTAAAATAAAATACGATATCGGAAGCGACATCGTTGGGCGCCAATCTATTACCGTTGTAGTTTATTCTATAGGTATCAATTTTGTTGCTTTAGTTTTGGCCGAGCTTGGAATGTTTGAATAAGGGCTTAGCTCGCCGGTTTGGGGTGGTTCTTGGCCTTACTAAAGCAAAAACTTACGGCAAAAGAAAAAGAAAAAATTTCATTCCAAGACTTGAATTTAAAACTCTTTCAAACTAAAAATTAACTGGACAAATTGGTGTAAAAAAATTTAATTAAGCTTATCGTTTATGATCCTGAATATATCTATCTAGCGACTGGTGATATTATCGCCATGGACACTTTTAAAAATATTTCCCACCCATCTTCCTTAAATGACCTTGTGCCCGTATTAAAATTTCCGCCATTTCCCATAATCGAAAATAATCTTTCTACCTTACTTCTTAATCCATATTACCTTGTAATCCCACATTCCCTTTTAAATCTTTCTACTCCATTTTAAATTTTAATATAACAATTCATTTATTGAAAAAAGTATATTTTAAAACTATCATTAAATTTAAATGGCTAAACCTAACCTTTTAATCTTATAACCAATCCGTTAGTTAGTTTAATTTAAAATAAATTCGAACGTATACTTTGTATACAATAATTGATTAAATATTCAATAAAAATTTAAATTTTAATTACGCAAAATAATTCATTACCAAAATTTGTTAATAAACGAGAGCATATTTGAATTTGTTTAACTTACTTTGTGTGATCCACTAATTGGGATATCGATGTTCTGAAAAAATCAAATGACAAAATTGTTGTCTAAACGATCGTTATTTCGTATAACGCCTTAACTCAAACTCCAACGATGCATTGAGCTCAATCCATACGTGTTCGGGTTTCTGTAATTTTATAGAAAAAACTATTAAAATATCTTTCATTTAAATTGTCATTTGATTAGTAACAAAAAAATTTAGGTAAACTCTTTATACTTTATACATTTTCTTCAATTTTATATAAAAAGGTATATATCACTGAAGCCGTGTAAAGAATTTACTTTATAAATTCAAACATGCTAAAATTTTGGTTATAAAGGAACATATCTAAGTGCTTGTTGATTTTAAATTCACTAGTAAAATTTCAGTTTTAAAATTTTTAATTCAATTTGCACTTTAGATATTATTTTCAATTTGTTAAAGTGTTAATATTTCAAATTCATTTTATACTTAAGAAATATTAATATAATCTAGAATTAGTAAATAAAATTCATAATTTTGTTAATTATACTATTTTTGATGAACGAATCTTCATTTAATATGACATATTTGTCGTAGGGTTCGTTCACCAATTTAGTATATAAAGAAGTGTTAAAATTTGTTAGTTTAAATTTTGTTTTAGATGTTAATAATTAAGTAGCAATTTAGTTGATTTTAATGATCATTACAATACTGTAATGCATCGATCAGAGTTCTGTTGTATGTTGATGAAATGTTGTCTCTTCTATTTATGACGTCAAAATGTTAAATTTGGTGTTTCAATTACAGCAAAGCTAGGCTTTAACATTATTTTTTTTTTTTTTGCTGTTGTTGGAATAGTACTCATGAATAGTATTTCTGGTTTATGACGTCATTTCATTTAGTAGATGAGTAGTATTTTGTCTTCTTTATGAATGGGCACTATTTGTGAATGAATTATACAGTGGGCAAGGAGAATGTAATTTATATCAAATTATTTTAATTGTTCAGCATATAAATTTTCACTGGTGGCCAATACTCTTTATAATTAATAATTGTTGATGAACTTTAATCGATTTTAGTAAATTTTAAAATCATTAATTTGGCATTTAAAATTATTACTGTGTAATAATTTTACGACGTTTTATGGCTTTTAGTTTGATGTAACGTGATGGTATCAAAGCAGGTTTCAGGAAAAATATTTTAATTAAAATCGATATGACTTTAAATTAATTTGATGAAATAGCGGTATTACGTAATATCCGAGGTGAGGTTAGGTTTGACACCGAATTACAAAATGGCCCCCGTATATTTTTGATGATGTATATAAAATTTTTAAATTTTCCAATTTTTACAGCAGGTTAATAAAATTGGGATTGAATTATCAAAATGGCATTAGCCACTGATATTCAATCCCACGATTACGGTATGTGGACAGCGACCAGAGGTTAATAATTGTAATTCCTAATAAAAAGTAAAGGGTTACGTAAGTCCCATGCTAAAAATATTATGTAACACTTTTGCTTACCGAAATTAAAACTTTCAATATTATATTGAATATAAAATTGTAAACGTTTGCTTCTTTATAAAATTTTAGGGAATTTTATTAATATAAAAATAATTTTATAAACGGCTTTCACTTTGATTATAATTTTTACTTCACAATAAATTTTATTAATTTTCGATTATGAAACAAAATGATTTTTTTTTTTTTTTTTTTTTTACTTTTATTTAATATAAAGCTGATCTTTGCTTGTCGATTATCAAAAGGGAAAGAAATAATATAAGAACGTATTTGACTATTTGACCATTTGCACAAAGGTAAAGCTTTTATTGGAGCGAATCCGACTCAACTTTCCGAAGCCAAATTCTACTCTTATACTAACCCCATCATGTGGTAGGCTTTTTAAGATTATTTATTAAATAAAATTAATTATAACTTTATTAAAAGAAAATTATACAAATTATGATAAAAATTTTCACACTTTTTTTTATTTTAATTAAACTTTATCGAGTCTTACGGCCAAAATTAGAGTATTACGGTAATTATGTCAAAGTCTATGTCATGACATAAATCTCAATTAAATCTGGAGAAAGTACTGTATAAACTAAAGTTTTACAAAAGAAACCAGTGGCGTGTCATTAAGCTTGAATATAAAAATATTCTACACGTCTAAAGCTTACATAAAATTAGTTAAAATTGGTATTAAATAAAAATATACAAACAAATTTAAATCTGCAAAACTAACATCTAAAAATGCAAAAATAACATCTTGAAGTTTTTGAAATAACTTTTAAATAACTTTTTGTGTATTTAAAATATATGTATATATATTTTTTTATTTTTTTATATAAAATCATACCAATTCTTTAAATATTCGTAACAAAATAATGTTTGTAAAAAAAAAGATTCAATATTTGATGGAATAACGATTTTTTTTTCTATCAGCAAAAAAAAACTGCCACAAACCTTCATTGAAAACTAAACCTGTGAAAGTTGTAAATAAGGAAAACAGTTTTTTTTTTTTTTTTTTTTGTTATAAAATTCGTGGGGCACGACCATACCCTGAGATAAAATTTTAGCCGGGCTATTAAAAGGGAAATAAAATAAAATTTAAAATGCTTTAATATCCTTTGCATGGAACAAGCCTATATATTCGCCATTTAACGTCTCCAATTGATACAGTGAACTTCCTACCTTTTTACGTATTCTGCATTTCAGATATGGTGGTAGCAGTTTGGCATTAATGCCTTTGCTGAAATCGCTCTGGGCCCTGTTTTTCCTAAAGACCTCCTGACCCTCTCTAAACATTACGTCCCTGCACCGGGTATTGTAAGTTTTAGATGCTTTATCATGTGCTTTTATTAAGTTTTCTCGAATTTTATCGTGCAAAAGTCCAATTCTGGTATCATTTGGCAAGAAATTAGCCTGACTGTTCTGTAATAAGTCTAATTTTTCTAAAATGGGGTAGGCAGAGCCGTGTTGTACCATGTTGTACCCAAATAATCCAAAGTAGGGCGAACATTTTAAGGACTCGTGATAGTCACTCCTTAATATGCTGGCTATTTTTGACACATGTCTGTCCCACTGATCTTGCTTTCCCTTAATTAAAATCCGTAATTTGACTAAAAACTCCCTATTCGTTCTCTCAGAGGCATTAGCCTGCGGTGAATACAATGCAGTTTTCACCTGGGTTATGCCGTAAGCCTTCAAAAATTCGGTCATTTGAGCAGAAACGAATTGCTTACCGTTATCAGAATGGATATACTGAGGAACTCCAAATTTATGAAAAATGTTTTCCTCAATATATCCAATTATCGCTGATGTTGTGGCCTTTTTCAGAGGTTTAAAAAAAATATATTTTGAAAAATGGTCTATAGCTACAAATACCATATTGTTGCCAAGTTTTGTCCGGGGATATGGACCTAAAAGATCCATATAAAGGCGCTGAAATGGCCGATCGGTTTTGGTTTGTTGGCCCATTGGCGGACGTAAAATTTTATTTGTGGGTTTCACACATTTACATGTGTCACAATTTGCCACAAAAGTTTTTATATCAATAGCCATTTTAGGCCAAAAATATTTTTCTCTAACACGGCCCAGGGTTTTGGTGAAGCCCCCATGGCACGAGGTCATATTATGGTTATTTTCAATAACAATTTTTCTTAACCCTGTCGGCAACCACAGACGCCATAAGGACTCCTCCTCTTCAAACTCCCCTTTTCTAAATTTTACCCTCTGATAGACAAAACCATCTGACACACATGTATCCGGAAAATTTTCCTGAAACTGCAGTATTTTATCCTTAAGGTCATTATACTCGGCTGACGAAAAATGCTCGGACTTCAAATCGACTTCTGACGAAACAGACGGGCAAACGATTTCCTCAACATCAACGACCCTAGACAGCGCATCGGGAACAATATTAGCGGACCCCTTACGATATTCAATTTCAAAATCGAAAGACTGCAACTTCAGACTCCATCTTCCTAATCGACCTGACAAATCTTTCTGTGACATAAGCCAACGTAAACTACTATGGTCCGTAACGATCTTAAATTGCAAACCCTCAACATATGGTCGGAAACGTTTCAGGCAGACAATAGCGGCAAGACATTCAAGCTCCGTAACCGTGTAATTCCTTTGAGCCTTGTTAAGTTTCTGTGAAACGTACGCTATTGGATGCTCTTGGCCGTTATTGTCTGTCTGAACTAAAACACCACCCACTCCTACTCTAGAGGCATCGCACTGTATAGTGAATGGTTTGCTAAAATCAGGTTGTACCAAAACTGGTGCCGTAGTTAAGGCCTCCTTTAATTTTTTAAATGAATCCTCTGCCTCTGGTGTAATTTTAAATTTTTCCGACTTTTTAAGGCAGTCGGTAAGTGGAGCCGCTAATTCTGCATAGTTTGATATAAATTGACGATACCAGCCGGCCATACCAACGAATCTGCGGATTTGCCGAGGCGTTGTCGGTAGTGGAAAATCTCTGATAGCGTCAATTTTTGTTTGGTCCGTCCGCAAAGTTCCTTGCCCTACAATATACCCCAGGTATTTAATCTCCTTTTGGCAGAATCGGCTCTTCTCAACGTTAATTGTAAGTTTTGCATCACTTAAGCATTTTGCAACCTCTCTCAACACATTTATATGACTTTTGAAGTCAGGTGTACACACCAAAAGGTCATCTAGGTAGATGAACACGTTTTCTCGGATTCGGCTTGGAATGACCTTATCCATTAAACGGCTCATCCTCTGTGCGGCGTTGCAGAGCCCGAAAGGCATAACTGTATATTGATACAGTGGCCGACCAGGTACTGCAAATGCCGTTTTTTCTCTAGAACTCTCATCTAAGGGTATTTGCCAAAAGGCATCTTTTAGGTCAATACCCGAGATAAAATGAGTGTCCTGAAGGCGACTCAAAAGGCCATTAATGTGTGGGAGAGGGTATGCATCTTTCTTAGTTAGCTCATTAAGTTTTCTAGAGTCAAGGCAGAGTCGATTCTTGCCAGGTTTTCGGACTAATACAATAGGGCTACAGTAGGGGCTGTTACTCTCTTCTATCACCCCGAGAGCTAACATACGGTCCAACTCAGCGTAGGCCTCCTGTTGACGTGGAGGGGACATCGGATAGTGCTTAATTTTGAATGGTAAAGAATCCCCCGTATCTATGCTGTGGGTCTCAATTTCAGTTCGTCCCAGTCCCAGTTTTGCATAGGACGGAAATTCGTCAATAACTTTTTTCAGCTCAGTCCTCTCTAAAACAGTCAAACTATGCAAAATAGTTCCCGAATCTACGCTAGAATCCAAATCAACAGATAGTTCGGAAATAAAAATTTGTGGAGCTATGTCAAAGGCCTTCCAGAAATTTACCCCCAAATAAACTTTCTGCCGCAAGGATGGTGCTAAATAAAATATCAAATTCTTAATTAACCCCTTATAGGAAACTGGAATTTCAACAAAACCTATAACGCCCTGTTTGTTACCATCAGCTGTTCGCAAAGAACTTTTTATTTTTGAAAATTTTAACTTAAGTTTATCAACAACCTCTTCACAATTTTTTCCTAAAACACTTATTGAGGCGCCAGAATCTAGCAACCCGTAAAACTCTATTGTACCCAAAAGTACCTTGGCGTATGGCCTTTCATCGTCACTATCATTTAAAATTGTCGATTCTATAATTTTATTAAATTCTTTCCGTTTTCTAAATCTTTCCCTGCACTTTTCAATCTGTTTCGAAGTTGTTTCTTTAAAAATTCTACGCCTAACCTCATCATAATTAATTTTCCTTTCGTGTAATGATAACCTTTTCGCCCGTTGACCAATTTTGCTACTCTTCTTTTCAATATCATCATCTTTATCCTTTCTTTTCAAAATTTTAACATTTTCAACTAAATTATTGTCACTTTTAATATTTAATTCATTTTTAATTTTATTGTTATAAAGCTTAGAGGGATTTTCACCCATGAACGAGTAACCCCCTACTTCTCGTTCATTGGCCTGTTTTCCACATGGTTTTTACACTGAGGTGTTTTAACCCCTTTTTCGCCACAGCGATAACAAAATATCTTACGGTCATCTGAAAGGCAATCGTAAAATGAGTGACCCAGTTGGTCACAATTCCAACATTTAAATTTGGACGTGTCGACTGGCTTTCTATTCTGGCCACCCCTATAATTTATAGCAGAAATATCGCCCTCAGGCTCATATTCTAAATCCTGTTCTTTTGGAGAATCAATTTCAGCAACGAAACGTTTTTGCTGTCTTAACTGGTTTTGTCGACCGAGGTATTTTTCAGCTTTACGAGCGGCCTCGCGTAGGTGATCTAAACTAAAAAGATCGTACGAAAAGAGAAGCGAACCCAGTGATTCCTTAGCGTTATTTTTTATAAGTTCGATCAATTTCTGGTCAGTCATCGGTTGGCTTAACCGAGAATTCATACCGACCAGTTCTGTAAAATAGTCGTCAAAACTCTCCTTAAACATTTGACGCCGTTCTACCATTTTTACAATTTTATCACAGTCGTTTTCGATTTTATCAAACTCTTTTATAATAGCATCAGTTAGCTGGGAATACGTGGTATTCGGATTTTTTCTTAAATAAAACCAAAGCCAAGTTTCGGCTTTGCCTTTTAAAAACAAGTGAAAGCTTGTGAAAACCTGTTCTTCGGTGTAGTTATATCTTCTCCGAAGAGTGTCTAATTTAAAAAGAAAATCGTGAATATCTTCACTCCCATCATAAGTTATATTCCACTTATCGATCCTAATAGGAGTGATACTACTTGAACTAGAATTAGACAAATTTAAAGGTAGACTTGGGGCAGCACTATTTCTTGGCACAGTACCAGTTGGGCCTATAGGAGAACCATGTGAAATTCTCGAAATATTTTCATTATGCTCCCCACTGGGATTTCTATTTATAACCTCAACTAAAGTATTTCTTAAACTCTGTAATTCAAGAAGAAATGTATTGTGATTTATCGTTAAAATTCTTTCCAACCTTGATTCTAAGCCGGTCTCATTAGCGATTTCATCATTTCCACCCATTGCCCCACCCCCAGGTGTCGGATTTGTCGTGGGAGGTGACATACTCAAATCCAAAGTTTCAACTGTAAAAATATTAATCTTGCTCCTAGTTCTATTGGCAATTGGACCTGGACTTTCTAACCTACGTCTTATAACAAAAGGGTTTTCAAAATCACCTTCCTCGTCAAAAGTGTAATCTATTTGAGTATCGCTTAGCGATTCTTCAAGACTTTTAAAATTCTTAACCTTACGTCTTCTACTTGTCATAACACTCTTCTACGTATTATTTAAAACTTTTTTTTTTTTTTTTTCAAATCTCTTTTTATAATCATATAATTAGGGAATGTTGGATTACGTTTTCAAGATAATATGGATGTTTTAAAGATTTTACAAGAAAATTTAATTACAAAATAATTTTATAGAATATAAACAGAATCACTTAACAATGGTGTTAAAAAAATACAAATTTGGGATGAAAATTAACCGAAAAAACTAGTTTTTAAGTCGCAAATGATAATATCAACTTATATATGAAGTTAATCATGACTTACCTAAGAACTAGCTATACAAAACAAAACTATTGAATCTACTTTAACTAAAGACTTCAATGGCATTTAAGAATTGACAAACGCACAAAATTTCGAATTTCATTGCGTTGACTAACCCCTAAACATTGGTAAAAGTACCTTTTTGTCACTACTAAGAAAAAGTTTCATACGTTAACTTAGGACTTACAAAAATGTAAAAAAAATGGATGTAATTTGCAACACAATCTAAATCTATATTTAGAAAAAGCTGTGGACTAAACTACTAAAACTTAAAATAAAATACGATATCGGAAGCGACATCGTTGGGCGCCAATCTATTACCGTTGTAGTTTATTCTATAGGTATCAATTTTGTTGCTTTAGTTTTGGCCGAGCTTGGAATGTTTGAATAAGGGCTTAGCTCGCCGGTTTGGGGTGGTTCTTGGCCTTACTAAAGCAAAAACTTACGGCAAAAGAAAAAGAAAAAATTTCATTCCAAGACTTGAATTTAAAACTCTTTCAAACTAAAAATTAACTGGACAAATTGGTGTAAAAAAATTTAATTAAGCTTATCGTTTATGATCCTGAATATATCTATCTAGCGACTGGTGATATTATCGCCATGGACACTTTTAAAAATATTTCCCACCCATCTTCCTTAAATGACCTTGTGCCCGTATTAAAATTTCCGCCATTTCCCATAATCGAAAATAATCTTTCTACCTTACTTCTTAATCCATATTACCTTGTAATCCCACATTCCCTTTTAAATCTTTCTACTCCATTTTAAATTTTAATATAACAATTCATTTATTGAAAAAAGTATATTTTAAAACTATCATTAAATTTAAATGGCTAAACCTAACCTTTTAATCTTATAACCAATCCGTTAGTTAGTTTAATTTAAAATAAATTCGAACGTATACTTTGTATACAATAATTGATTAAATATTCAATAAAAATTTAAATTTTAATTACGCAAAATAATTCATTACCAAAATTTGTTAATAAACGAGAGCATATTTGAATTTGTTTAACTTACTTTGTGTGATCCACTAATTGGGATATCGATGTTCTGAAAAAATCAAATGACAAAATTGTTGTCTAAACGATCGTTATTTCGTATAACGCCTTAACTCAAACTCCAACGATGCATTGAGCTCAATCCATACGTGTTCGGGTTTCTGTAATTTTATAGAAAAAACTATTAAAATATCTTTCATTTAAATTGTCATTTGATTAGTAACAAAAAAATTTAGGTAAACTCTTTATACTTTATACATTTTCTTCAATTTTATATAAAAAGGTATATATCACTGAAGCCGTGTAAAGAATTTACTTTATAAATTCAAACATGCTAAAATTTTGGTTATAAAGGAACATATCTAAGTGCTTGTTGATTTTAAATTCACTAGTAAAATTTCAGTTTTAAAATTTTTAATTCAATTTGCACTTTAGATATTATTTTCAATTTGTTAAAGTGTTAATATTTCAAATTCATTTTATACTTAAGAAATATTAATATAATCTAGAATTAGTAAATAAAATTCATAATTTTGTTAATTATACTATTTTTGATGAACGAATCTTCATTTAATATGACATATTTGTCGTAGGGTTCGTTCACCAATTTAGTATATAAAGAAGTGTTAAAATTTGTTAGTTTAAATTTTGTTTTAGATGTTAATAATTAAGTAGCAATTTAGTTGATTTTAATGATCATTACAATACTGTAATGCATCGATCAGAGATCTGTTGTATGTTGATGAAATGTTGTCTCTTCTATTTATGACGTCAAAATGTTAAATTTGGTGTTTCAATTACAGCAAAGCTAGGCTTTAACATTATTTTTTTTTTTTTTGCTGTTGTTGGAATAGTACTCATGAATAGTATTTCTGGTTTATGACGTCATTTCATTTAGTAGATGAGTAGTATTTTGTCTTCTTTATGAATGGGCACTATTTGTGAATGAATTATACAGTGGGCAAGGAGAATGTAATTTATATCAAATTATTTTAATTGTTCAGCATATAAATTTTCACTGGTGGCCAATACTCTTTATAATTAATAATTGTTGATGAACTTTAATCGATTTTAGTAAATTTTAAAATCATTAATTTGGCATTTAAAATTATTACTGTGTAATAATTTTACGACGTTTTATGGCTTTTAGTTTGATGTAACGTGATGGTATCAAAGCAGGTTTCAGGAAAAATATTTTAATTAAAATCGATATGACTTTAAATTAATTTGATGAAATAGCGGTATTACGTAATATCCGAGGTGAGGTTAGGTTTGACACCGAATTACAAAATGGCCCCCGTATATTTTTGATGATGTATATAAAATTTTTAAATTTTCCAATTTTTACAGCAGGTTAATAAAATTGGGATTGAATTATCAAAATGGCATTAGCCACTGATATTCAATCCCACGATTACGGTATGTGGACAGCGACCAGAGGTTAATAATTGTAATTCCTAATAAAAAGTAAAGGGTTACGTAAGTCCCATGCTAAAAATATTATGTAACACTTTTGCTTACCGAAATTAAAACTTTCAATATTATATTGAATATAAAATTGTAAACGTTTGCTTCTTTATAAAATTTTAGGGAATTTTATTAATATAAAAATAATTTTATAAACGGCTTTCACTTTGATTATAATTTTTACTTCACAATAAATTTTATTAATTTTCGATTATGAAACAAAATGATTTTTTTTTTTTTTTTTTTTTTACTTTTATTTAATATAAAGCTGATCTTTGCTTGTCGATTATCAAAAGGGAAAGAAATAATATAAGAACGTATTTGACTATTTGACCATTTGCACAAAGGTAAAGCTTTTATTGGAGCGAATCCGACTCAACTTTCCGAAGCCAAATTCTACTCTTATACTAACCCCATCATGTGGTAGGCTTTTTAAGATTATTTATTAAATAAAATTAATTATAACTTTATTAAAAGAAAATTATACAAATTATGATAAAAATTTTCACACTTTTTTTTATTTTAATTAAACTTTATCGAGTCTTACGGCCAAAATTAGAGTATTACGGTAATTATGTCAAAGTCTATGTCATGACATAAATCTCAATTAAATCTGGAGAAAGTACTGTATAAACTAAAGTTTTACAAAAGAAACCAGTGGCGTGTCATTAAGCTTGAATATAAAAATATTCTACACGTCTAAAGCTTACATAAAATTAGTTAAAATTGGTATTAAATAAAAATATACAAACAAATTTAAATCTGCAAAACTAACATCTAAAAATGCAAAAATAACATCTTGAAGTTTTTGAAATAACTTTTAAATAACTTTTTGTGTATTTAAAATATATGTATATATATTTTTTTATTTTTTTATATAAAATCATACCAATTCTTTAAATATTCGTAACAAAATAATGTTTGTAAAAAAAAAGATTCAATATTTGATGGAATAACGATTTTTTTTTCTATCAGCAAAAAAAAAACTGCCACAGTTGGCACTTTATTTCTCTGTGTGCAAGCACACATTTTATATTAGAAACTTGTGAAACGGAAATGTTTTCCCAACAAAAGTACAAGGTGGCGCAAAAATAACCTTCCGATGTTTTTTGGCTGTAATTTAAAAAAAAAAAAAATTAAAAACTTTGATTCTTCTTGTGGATTATTTTTATTTGGTTTTTTAATTTTTTTTACATCAAGTCGAGAATATGATGTCATGTAAATGGCCGCCGCCACAGTTGATTGTCATTTGAGCCCTTTTTATGGCATTTTCCATCACTTTGGCCAAAACTTCCGGCGATAGGTCCTCACATTCATGACGTATATTGCCTTTAAGAGCTGCAAGAGTCTGAGGCTTGTTGACATAAACCCGCGACTTCAAAAAGCCCCACAAAAAGAAGTCTGGAGCGGTCAAATCAGGCGATCTTGCTGGCCAGTGCAAATCGCCAAAACGGGAGATTAGGCGCCCGGGAAATGAATCCTTCAGCATATCGGTTGTGGCACGTGCAGTGTGTGCCGTTGCACCGTCCTGTTGGAACCACATGTTTTCCAATCCCAATTCATCAAGTTGCGGCAAAAAGAACTCCATGACATCCTCGGCTACAGCAGCAATATTCTCTGCAGAACGGCTACTCCGGGGTCTGCCACGCCTGGCAGCATCTCGTGTTGTGCCAGTCTCTTCGAGGCGAGCGGCTAAACTTCGTAGTGTTTCGCCAGTAGGCGTTGAACGGCCAGGAAATCTGCGACGAAATTCACGTTGTGCCAAAGTCACCGACCGATTATTGGTCAAATAAATAGTCATCAATATTCCGCGTTCTGGAGCAGTGTAGCGTAACATTGTTTATTAACGTGTATTTCGCATGTGTTTACTACACAAATGTCAAAACAGAACTGACATTAGGGGCCAATCGCAAAATTTATAGCATTTTCTGATAGGAGGATTACTTTTGCGCCACCTTGTATATTACCATCATTTATATTTCCAGCAGGCCGTTTTTTCAGCTTGCATTTGCTAAAAAAACGCCGAATTGATTGATGTGGGTCTCCTTCAATGCTTTGCTGTACAGCGGCTACAACTTGTTCGGTGCGCACTATTTAACGTCTTACGGGATGCACATTATCATTAAGAGTAAACGTGGTGCGAAAACGATCCACAGTTATTCGAATTAGCTGCTCTGATGGACGATTATGACTACCATAAAATTGACAAAGTGCACGATAAGTTTGGCGAACAGAACTATTATTTTGATAGAAAACTTCAACAATTTGCAAGCGTTGATCTGGTGTGTAAGTCTATTCATAATGAAATGGCAAACCAAACTAAACAAAAAGCAACTATCAGCTGTTAAATAGATTGTCAAATAAAGCAGTGTTACCAACTTAAAGTTGTGAAGCTCTGAAAAAACACCCTTTATAATCATATAAGAAGGGTATTGAAATTTTATGAACAAAGAACTCGTTTTGTAAGGATATCCCAGTGAAAATAAAAATTTGCGAATTTATCATTTATACCACAACTGTTCCGTTTTCAAACCAGTGCTTTTAAACGGGTATATTTTTTTCACAGGATCGTAAATAAAATTTTTTTTTATTCAGAATTGCCAAATAATTACTTGAAAAAAAATCAAACTTTGTCCTTAGAGCAAAGTTTGGTACGAAAATGTTTGGCGGGCATATCCTGTAGTCATATGAGTGCATTAATTGACCCACTGCGACACATCGAATAACTGACCAAGGACAGGTCACTGAACTCAACTATAATCTATAGTTAGGTGACATGTTCTAGAATATGACGAGAACTAGAAACCAGCAACATTAACCATTAAATTTTCAACTAACAAAAATACTTCAAAATATCGATTTTTAAAAATAGTACGATTTTTTAATTTTAACGCTTTTTCCCAGTTTTTGGCTATTTTTTTTTTCAATTTTAATTAATCATTTACTAGTATCTACTAATTTTTTTTTAAAATTAAAAACAATATTTAACTAAAGTTTTAATAAATATAATTAAAATGGTAATTGAAACTAAAACAATTAAATAGTTACAAATAATCTATAGAGTTTTATGTTTTCAAATTTATTATTTGACCCTTTCAGGAATGTGTTGATAGATCTATTTCGGGAATTTTCTAGGTTCCCAGCATCAGAACACGTTTTGAAACCGGTAACAATCCCATGCCAAACATCAAACATTCATATAAACTAGTTTACTCACTACATGAGAACTAATATATGAGCTTGAAGTTAAAGATTATAACCATTGATCAAAAAATAAATTGAAAACTTATTTGTTATGTGCAAGGTCCACCTCTGGTGGATATTCAATACACTTTTTTTGCACATAACAAACAAGTTTTCAATTTATTTTTTGATCAATTGTTATAATCTTTAACTCTATAGATTATTTGTTAGGACAATATTCTAATAAAGAAATATAGAGTATGGCCTCGAACTTGAATAATTTTCATTTTCATTGCACAATTAAAGGTCGAAAAAACATAATTTTTATTTTTAATAAATATTATATCAAACTTTTTTAATAGTTAAAAATATTTTAAATTTATACTAGAATTTTCTTAATATTACCCAATTCAATAAAACTTTTAATTGCATTAATTTATTGACAAATATTATAATTGAAAATCGATTTTTTGTTTTTTCTGTGTAATTTCTTCTAGTTATCGGTGAATTAGCTTCTTATCGACTCTTTAAGTAGCTTTAAAAATGTTTGCTGGTATACTTTGCGAAAAGGCAATATCTGAACTGATACTTTTATTCGCCTTATTTTTTTTCTTAAATAATATTGAAAAGTTAAACAATTTTTTTAGGCGGTGTTTATAAATAAGGAGGTAAATTTGTTTGAAAACATTTTTTTTCGAGCAAAATTTACCTATTTATTTTTGATGTATTTATTCTTGTCGCTGTATGTAGCTAAAATTTTGTTAACAGTATCAAAACACTAAAGGACAGAAATCATTTTTTTCTTTAAAATTATGTATGCCTAATTCATAGCCAAATTGTTAAAAAGGATCCAATATATGAAAAAAATATATTTGTAGACAGGTTATATTAGTGTATTAGTGACTACCTAGGTGAAAATCGAATCATATATGAACATATAAACATTAGGGCGGGTCGATTTAAAAATCGCTCAACGTACAATGAAAATCGTATGCTAGGGATCAAAATAAGAAACTTTGCCGAAGGAACCATACCTCTAAAACGAACTCTGATGTCCCTACTTTTGACCCGTAGGGTCAAATTTTGAAAAATCCCACTTTAACCCATTTAGAGTGCCCCAATCGAATATAATTTATACATTCATCTGCTAGAGCTTCTTCCGGAGAAGAAATAGAGACAATAATCTTGGAAAGACTCCTCCTACTTTCTGAAATATCTTTATCCCGAGATTTGTACATTTTGCTATAAAAACACGGCTAGAAAGGCCCTCTTTCAACTTAAATTTTAACCCCTTAACGGACACCTAGAATGATGATTTTTGCATTAATCTGCTAGCGCGTATTCCGGAGAAGAAGTAACTCCCATAATCTTGGCGAGATTCCTACTACTTTCTGAAATATCAAAGTGGGCTTTTTCAAAATTTGACCCTACGTTTCAAAAGTCGGGACATCAGAATTCGTTTTAGATGTATGGTTAATTCGGCAGAGTTTCTTATGTTGATCTCTAGAATACGATTTTCCTTGTTCGTTGAGCGATTTTTTTGCCTCCCTACAAATCGACCCGCCCTAATAAAAATATATGATCATATATGAGCTTGTATATGATCATAAGTGGATATAGCTGAGCATATATGTCCATATATAGTTCAATATATAATCATATATGCTATCATATATGACCATATATGTTCGGATCCGAAATTTGAGGGTATATGGTCTTATATGAACATACATATTCATACTTGCTAATATATGATTCAAATATACCAATTTAATTTTTTCAAAAAATAATCGGCAACTCTGGACAAATAATTTCTACTAATTTTTTATTCGCGTTTGTAGTCAAGATTTTAAATTATTTTTTATTTTCACTTAATTAACTTTATTGGGTAAAAAATTGTATTCGTTTAAAGGGACTGGATTGCAAACGTAACAGTTGGCCCATGATTTGCAGATAATACAAATTTGCCATTTTTAATTTTTTTTAGCTTATTCTGTAATTTTTAGTCATATTTGCGTATTTGGCCATTTTTTTTTATTTTTGTGCTTAAAACCAGATTTTACTAAAGATTTTTAAGCCTTAAAACTGCCTTTTTTTAAATTTTTGAAATGACACCTTGAAGAATTTAAGAAGGACAAAAAAAAAAAAACAACATTTTCAGTATAATATGGTAACTTTTTCTTAAAATTAATGAAAATGTTCATACTTTTAATGAAACTTGTTTTTGATTCATTGAATAATTTAAGTTTTTAATAAACTGAATGATATTTTTCATAACAATTTTATGAAAACTTGCATTAACTTGATGAAACGTTTCAGGGACGAGTTCCAGTGCAACTTCATTGGTTTTATGTCAAAAATTCATTAATAGCATGCAGATAATTCTCTCAGTGTAGTATCAATTTCAAGTTAATACCGCTAAATATAGTTATTTGCTCCTTTGTGCAATGCAAATAAGTAAGTAGAACATAGAATTACTAAAATGTGTTTTTTTTTTTTATAGCGGGTTGAAAATGCCTGGCTGTAAGAGTTTAATGTGGTTTTATTTTGCTTATTTTCAAAGTCAAAATAAAAAAAAACACATTTTTATGATTTATGGCTAAAGTTTATGATCTGTGGAATATTTTTTATTTATTTTTGTTTGCCTTTGTAATAAATTGTAAAGCTAATTTGTTAAAAAGTTTAAAAAATTTGTATTAAGAAATATTAATAAACTTAAAGAAAGATCTTAAATAAAAGATTGTAAAGCGGTTTGTTTCAGCAATAATTTTTAAGATATTTTTATTTCTAAATATTTTCTAACTTTGAATAACACTGTTAGTAACAAATTAGAAATAATTAATATTATTTAAATTTTCACGCAGATATTTCTTATTACAGAAACAAAAAAAAAAAAAACAGAAGCCTTAGCTGACAACATATAAAAAATATGTATAATTTATTTAGGAGAAATTTGATTTCTTGAACAATATTAAAAAAAAAAAATAATAAAGGGTCCGCCATCTAACATTTTTTTTTCAACTAGTGCTTATTTCGTGAATGGTAACACTTAGCTCATGTCTGATTTGACAGATAATTAGTTTTATCCTTCCGTTGAACGAATATGGTCCGTATGTTCGTTATCTTGTGAAAAAAGTGAAAGAAACTGGCATCCTCATCGATAAACCAAAGCGTGAAAAGCCAAAAACAGTGCGTACACCCGAGAATATTGCCTAAAGACCTTGGTATGACGCCATACAAAGTCCAATTGGTTCAGGAGTTAAAAAAAAAAGTTATTTGGCGGACCCTTTATTACGAATAAGCAATGTGAATTTATTTCTTAAAAAATATTAATAATTTTATATTATTTTTTTAAATTATTTTTTATTTAACAAAATTTAATCTTTTGGACAATGATTTAGAAAAAATTACGAATGACTAATATGTAATTATTTAATTAACAATATTAATCATACGCACAAATGCATTATGACAAAGGACATACACAGATAACCATACAACTTTCAACATTTAACTGTGGGGCTTAAAATAAGTAAGTTGCACAATGTACAATGACACTTTATTTCTTTAAAGCATGCTCTAGATCAGTGAAGGGCACTTTTCCAAATCCTATGTATGCGTGCATAGGAAAAGAAATGCTGCTTGTGTGACGTCGACACATGTAGACTATAAACCAGGGATGTTAAATGGGGTCTACAATTTTGTACCAACTTCCAAAAAAAATTGTACTTTTTGGACCTTCACGGTACCATTTTTTAAATTTATTAAAACAAAAAAAAAAGTACATAAAAATTCACTTGTACAAAAAAAAAACAAAACTTTTCAATAACATACATTATATGTATGAATAAACTATTTGGAATTTCTACATCATAGCAGCATGAATTTATCGATCTTAACCAATCCTTTGTCTGTATGAGACTTGATAATGTTGGCTAATGTAGTCTGTTTTTCCTTAGTTTTTGTTATATTTTGAAAAGAAAACACTCTTTCCACATTGAATTAATAAAATTCCAGCAACGACTCTAGAAATGTCTGGAAACATATTGACATTCAGTTCATTTTGAAAATTAGCTACTGCCGACCAAAAACTACAAATGTTTTAATTTTTTAACGACTTCAGTTGCTCAACAACAGCTAAAGCTCTAAATTGATTATTTATTGAATCAAAATTTGCAATTTCAATTTACTTGTTTTACCTGAAATACATTTTCAGAAGTAAATTTATGGAACCACATTAATATTGTTAAAGTTGACTTTGGTTGTTAAAACTTCGTGAAATTTTATATAAGATTGTTTGGCATTTTCTTTCATTTCTTTAACAATAATTTAATTTTCACTTCTTCAGAATTTTAATAAATTCAAAATAAAAGTGAAGTTGGTTGCAAAAAGTGTCAATATATGTAAGAGCTATATACACCACAATACCAGTTGCATACAGAGCTGGCAGATAAATTTTGTGAAAAATCGTAAAATTTCCGATATTAAAAAAAAAAATTGCCAATTTTATTCTACAAAATCCTCAAAATGATGATAAATTGTCAAAACTGGCGGTTATGGTCGCATATATTTTAAGCGCTCATTACATAAAACGAATAAATGCAATGAAAAAGGACACTCACAATTTGTTTGCTGTACTAAAAACTCAAAAAGGGGAAGAATTAAAAATTTTTAAATTGTACCAAATGAGTCGCGGTAGTACCACGGTACTTTACAAGGTCAAAATGTACCAAAAAAGTACAATTGTACCAACTTTAACATCCGTGCTATAAACTTCTTCGTGTGGCCTCTGGCAATGTACGTTCGGCTGTTGCTTTGTTGTCATTTCGTCAAAGTTATTTAAATCAGTTGCAGATCAGCACTTGTTGAAGTAAGATCTCGCTACTCAACTTTTGAATTACACCCAAGGAAAAATGTTCAATGAAAATGGGAATATGATTTTTTTTTTATAGAGAATGTGGATGGTGATGCGTAATGCGTGATTTGTTATCGCTTTATAAGTAACAAAATGTTGTTTTGTTTAAGAAGACATTACTACTCTTGTCATGGAAATTACGATAACCTGAGCAGGGGTGATCGATCGCTGAAACTATTTCAAATAAAAGCAGAATTTTTCTTAAAATTTATTTTTGATGAAATAATATTATTCATCATCATACCACTTTTCAATTAATAAGAGAAAATGTTTCATTGCCTCTAAAAAAGGCATCCTATGTAGTTGCTTTGGCTTTGGCAAAGCAATGTCGCCCATTTGAGGTTGGCATTTTTTTTTTAAAGACTTAACATCAGATGTTTTGAACTGTTTTTGTGACAAGTGTCAAGAAGGTTTGAAACTTTGCCAAAACATTCCTTTATCTTGACGTACAGTTGCACGTAGGACAGAAGAGAAGTAAATTGATTCATTCTGCAGCCAATACTAGACTGATAAATTGCTTATATTTTTCATTATCTATTGACAGAAGTACGGACATTAATAATATTTGCCAGCTTATTATTTGCATCAAAACAGTTGATGCAAATTTAACCTTTTTTGATGCAGTTTTAGAACTAGTTTCTCTTCGTGGTAATGTTACGGGACAAGTTCAAATAAAATAATAATAATAAAAAAAAAATCTTTTACTTTCGACTGAAAAATTTTTCTAGTGTAGAATTAGTGAGCGGCATTCGTTTTCTGCTGCTTCCCACACAAGCATAAATGTGGTAGTATGTGTGTTGCCCTTCACTGCTCTAGATTAATTCTAACGGTTATCTATTAATTTCTTTTCTTATACTTTATATGTGCGTAAGATTAATATTTTTTATGTAGTAATTCCGCATTACTCATTCGTAATATAATTTTTTTAATATTGTTGTAGAGATTAAATTATTTTTAATAAAAAATACTTAAAGAATTCCCTTATTTTAAATACGTTGTCGCTAAGGCTTAATATTATTTGTGCTTTTATTAATAAAATTCACTCATGAAAACTTAATTCATCTTCAAGTCCTGCTGCCATTAGTCCTAATTTGTTATTAAAAATGTTAGAAATTTGTTATTTGTATTGCGTAGGCTTATTTTATTTTTTTTAATAAGACCCTCGTAATAAAAGCATCTTTCATTACACAATTCAAATGTCAAATGAATAAATGTAAAAAAAAAAAATTGAAATGAAACAACGAAAAAATCATTTTCATCTCGTTTTTTTTGAAAATAATTCTTCTGTAATTTTTCTGTGAAACTGCCAACTACCATTACAGTTAGAATTTTGTAGCATTATTTCATTCAGTGGTTCATTCAGTAAGGGGTCATGTGTTTTTCTTTTATTTTCCGTTTTTTTTTTGTTGTTTTAAGTGTTTCTCTGTGTAAATATGTAAGTGTGTTTTTCCGGTAAACAGGAGTTGGCAGTCCGCAGTTAGTCAGAAGTAATGTTTTCAAATTTTTTTCCCTGTTAGTTGTACCGTAAATGTTAATATACTTAATGAGCTGCTATTTTTGGCATCATGCATTTTGATAAAACATTAATATTACAATGTTTTTCGCTTTTCCTTATTATTTTTGTTTTTGTATTTAAGGCTTTTAACATTTTTTATTAAAAAAAAAAAATCCCATTGGTTGGTGTATTATTTTTGTTTCTGCGAATTTTTCGTGGTCTTTTTTATGTGGTTATTTGTTTTCAAAACTTTACCGCAGAACTTTTTTGTTCGTATTTTTTTTTTTTTTTTATAAGTTTTCCTGCCCGGGATGATTTGAAGCTTATTTCACCTTTGTTTTCATTTATATAGTAGAGTAGAATGGGGCTCATACGCAACAAATTGTAACAGAGTACTACAAATATGTTGCAAACTAAGTGCGACCATATTTTTAATTAAAATTTTATAAAATGAACATTTTTTAAAATGCCGCAAAATTGGGCATACAATAAAACTGTGCCAAATCCAATATTTAATGTAAAATTGCACATCTTTACGAATTAAAAATTAGTTATTTCACAAAAATCTATGGACAAATTCCAAAGTTATAGCCAATTATTGTCAACAATGTATCCAGCATCAGTATTTCAACTTGGGTTATAAATATTTTTGGTTTAAAGAGCTGTTAAGTGACAAGATTATATTTTCAAAAAGTTTGATTTAAAAAATTGCGGCCATAACAATTTGTCCAGGAACAACCAGGCAGGACAATCGCTATTTGAGGGGAAAATAACCTTCTCTCTCTCTCTCTCTCTACTTCAAAGCGATTTTTTAGTAAAATCTATTTTTAAACATTTTTTCTGACCATTGCAAATAAATTTACCAAAAATCAGTAAAAAAAAAAAAAAAAAATAATGTATATTTTTTTAATGACATGATTTTAAAATGCAATGCTGTGAATGTGCCCCAGTCTACCCTAATACATTAGCAATACAAGTTTTTTTTTTTGTTAACTGATTATGGACCAACTATTTGGTTTTCGACCCCAGTTCTATTAAACGTCTATTTTTTTACTGGATAAATATTTATAATTAAGTGATTCAAAATTTTAAAATAATTTAAAATCATCACTTCAATTGCAACGTATAAAAAGTAGAACATTTTTATCCAGAGTTGCCAAATAATTATTTGAAAAAAAGTTAATTGAATTTCAATTAAAATATTTAGTAACTCAATTGAAAGCTTAATTGAATTCGATTCTATTAAGGAAATTGTAGTATCAATTAAAAATAATTTGTAAATATTCAATTGATTTAGTTTCAATTAAGATTTTCATCATATCTATTAAACATTTAATTGAATATTGTTTTAAATTTCGAACAAATGCAAAGTTTGTATATAACTTCAAAATTTAAAAAAGCTCCAAAATTTAAAAAATCTCTCAAATTAAAAAAAAAAATATAATAAATAAAATTTAAAATTTTTCTCGAAAACATTTGTAATCGTGGTTATTCATATTTTCACTTTCGTATGAAATATGCGCAGTAGCTATTCTACAATACGCTAGCAATGTGAAGAAAACATATGTTTTTAGGTAATCAACGATACATTCTATAATATGCTTTTGATGCGCGTTTTTATCACTTTTGTTCGCCAAATATAGCGCGTTTGCCGAGAAAATTCTTGGGTTTTCCATTAAAACATGAAAATTATTTTAATTTTTTAATAATTTTTGGATTATTTAGTATATTTCAACAATAAAATGGTAAACAAATCAACTCCGGCGGAATAACAAGATAAATTTTGTACCATAACATTTTTGTCTCCACAGAAAATATCTAATATCAACCTAAAATATCTAATTAAAGATTTGAATTTAATTGGTTTTTAAACAAATATTTAATGGAATCAATTAATATTTTAATTGACTTTTAAATATATAAATACATATTTTAGACACAATAATCATATTATATTTTCATACACTGTATGCATAAATAGAAAATTTTCAGTATAAAATACCAAATACATTTGAAGTTAACAAACAAAACATGCACACACACAAATAGACTCAGCATTGCAAAAAACACACATACCAACGTATAGATTACACACTTTTTTTGTGAGTATCATATTTTTTTTTTTTGTAGAAGTTATTTATAACTTTTTTTTTCCTTCTTAATTTTAATAAAAGGTTTAATTGATAGTATCATTGCCGTGATAGGTGCAACATTAATTAAAATATTAATTGATTCAATAAATTTTTTAATTGAAACCCGTTTTTAATTTTTTCTGTGTCTGTGTCTGCCAAGATTCTTGCATTGAGAAACATATTCTGTTTTTTTTTCAAAAACACACACACAAACAGACTCAACATTGCAAAATACACACATACCAACGTATAGATCACACACTTTTTTTTGTGAGTATAATATTTTTTTTTTGTAGAATTTATTAACAACTTTTTTTCCTTAATAATTTTAATAAAGGTTTAATTGATAGTGTCATTGCCCTGATAGGTGCAACATTAATTAATATATTAATTGATTCAATAAATTTTTTAATTGAAACCCGTTTTTAGTTTTTTCTGTGTCTGTGTCTGCCAAGATTCTTGCATTGAGAAACATATTCTGTTTTTTTTTTTCAAAAACACATAAAAATTACAATTTTCTTCATTCCATATTTAATATAAGCAGAACTAAAAAAACTTTTAGATTGCAATATAATCAATAAATTAAAATTTTTTTATGTTATTTATAAGAGTTGCTTTGCTTTTGTGTATTTTTTAGAGATAGTAAATAATTTGATAACTTTAACCGATCGATTTTCACGCGTATTTAAAAAAGTGAAAGGTAGTATCAATTAAAAATAATTTGTAAATATTTATTTGATTTAGTTTCAATTAAGATTTAGTTTCAATGAAGAGTCGACACTGACAAAGTTATTCGCGTATTATCGAAACGACATGAACTTTTTTTCAATTTCTACGATTTTATTAAATTAGCGATTTTTATATAATTGTGGTGCTTTTTATTAAATTTTCGTATTTTTTTTTGTTTAATTTTGGCATTTTTTATGATGTTAGCGATTTTTTTAAATTTATATTTTTGTTGATTTTTGCAATTTTAGCAATTAATTTCAATTTTGGTAATTTTGTCAATTTTTGATTTTTTTTTTAATTTAAAAAACCATCGCGAAGGTTTTTTTTCAAATTTAACGATTTTTTTTTTTTCAATTTTAAAGGTTTTTTTTTTTTAAATTTTAACGATTTTATTTTGTAATTTTAGAAATTTTTTCAATTTTGGCGATTTTTCAAATTTTGGAGTTGTTTTCTTAAAATTTTAGCAAGCTTTTAAAATATAAGCAATTTTTACATTTAGTCGATTTTTTTAATAAATTTTGGAATTTTTTCCTAAATTTTTGGTGATTTGTTTTAAATTATAAGAACTGGAATTTTTGTGTGCACCAAATTTTCAATTTAAAATTTAATAAATATTATTAAACTTATAATTGAAAGTGAGTTTGAAATCAAACAAAAGTTTAATTGAAATTTTATTGAAAATATTACACTAAAAATTATAATTTATATATAATTTTTAGAACAGGTTCAGAGGTATTATGTTTTAAAAAAAATTTCTGGGTTGTTTGATATTTATGCAAAGTTTGGTAGAAAAATGTGCAGCGGAAATATGACTTGTTCTTAATGAGTTAATATGTTGCGGGTTTGGTTCATTTTGAAAAATGGAACAACATTTTTTATTAAAAACAACCTTAACAGTTCGCCTTTGAGTTTTAAAGAAGAACTTTTGACTGATTTATTGAACAACTTTTGAAAATTACACAGTCCAACAGATATTTTAGTAACTCAACTTAATATCAGCTGAAAATCCAAGTGTTTACATTTCTGGAGTTCTGTATGAGTAATATAAAAATTAAATAGTTAAATATTAATCATACGCTCCTAAAAACTAGAAGGCGTAAAAATATTCATGAATTAATTAAAATTAAGAAAATTTAATTAAATGAAGGGGAGGGAATACATTAGAAAGAAATTTACTTATTTCATATTTTATTTTAAAGGAGCATTCTTTGCGCAAGGTAACCCAAACATTTTAATAAAAATTTCGCAAAAATAACGATTGCATTTTAATTTTAAATTATTATTATTTTCTAATTTATTTCCATTTTTTTGCCCTTATAATTTATCAGAAAAAAGAAAGAGTAAATATATCCAAAGCTATTTTGTAGAATAATCTCTATCTGGTCCCATTTACCCATTAGGAGTCCTTAAAATTGGTAACAAATAATTCTTTATTTAGTGCGCCCCGGTAGGCTAGTTGGTAGCGTGCTGGCTTATCAGTGCGGGAGTCGTGGGTTCGATTCCCACCAGTGGCACTGGTCTGTTTTCGCTGCAACGCGCCGAAAGCCATAGTAGCTAGTGCTCGGTTAGGGTACTGGTATATAATTTGTAATTATATGAAAAAGCGATATAAGAGTTAAGGAGTGGGTCTATGAAGCCAACATTTTGTAACATAACTATTATTTAGTTGCATATCACGAAATTGAACAATACCATCAATCATTTATTATAGTTACTATAACTTAGCGATTTTTTTTTGTAAATTTATCGTGTCCATTTCAAAGATTTTTTTTCAATAATCAAATGAAAACTGTAATATCAGCAAAAGTTGTGCTATATTTATATTACCAGCAGTATTTTTTATTTTTATTTACTAATATTTAGCAATTCTTTTTTTTGCTGATTTTAGCAAATTAATTTGTTATTTTCAACTAACTAAAATTTAGCTCAAATATAACTAAATTTTTTTTTAGAATCAACAGATTTATGTTTCCTATTATTATCTTACTAAGCAAAAACTCTGTTAATGTTAGTAGTTTTTTCTGCAACGTCATTTTGAACTAATTTTTATTAGTTTTAACAAACATTTTTACGATTTTTTTCTATTGCTGCACATTGGGATGATGGATTTAAAAATCTTCCTTTTAAAATGTGGCTTGTGTAGCGTATGACCATTATGCTTAATAACGAAAGAAAAAAATTTGTTAGCAAAAAATTTGTTTTTTTTTTTTTTTGGAAATGAATGAGGTTTAAATGTTGTTGCTTTTAATGTACACACATATTTTTAACAAAAAACACTAGAAGCGTTAAAAGCTGAAAAAAATTATAACAACAAGGAAACTACCACATCATCGTTATCACCATCAATGACTAGCAACCGGCAACAGAAACTACAAAAAACAGCAACTACAACAGCAACAGTTAAAAGATGTTGGCGGCATTAGTTTTGAAATTAAGTAAGTAGTCAGCAAAAGAGACATACAGACAGTTGGATGGACGGACGTACATACAAAATATACAACTCGTTTGTATATATGAATATGGCGATTTCCAAGCCAACAATCCCGCTACAGCAAAATAATATCGCAACAATGCTAAACTAACAGTATTTGTTTTCCTATAATAGACAAAACAATTTTCAATTTAAAAAGTTTAGATGTTTTTTATCGATCCAGAAAGTTTCATCATGTAACTCAAGATTATACTCAATATATTTCAACATTTCTGTGTTAAACGCACATGACGTATACGTAATTTTATTATTGTAGACAAAACAACTTTCAATTTAAAAAGTTTAAATGTTTTTTTATCGATCCAGAAAGTTTCATCATGTAACTCTTATTAGTTTTGGAGAAAATATTTGTTAAACATTGGCCTTTATATATATTTCAATATTTCTGTGTTAAACCCACATGACGTATACGTAATTTTATTATTGTATTGTTTATTGCTCATACATAACTATTGTATACATAACTATTGTATACATAACTATTGTATACATAACTATTGTATACATAAATATTGCTTTACGCACAACTACTAAAATATTTATGAAGGACAAAATTCAACGAATATTTTCTCCAAAACTAATACGACTTAAACTCAGAAACTTTCTGGATGGATAAAAAAACATCCAAACTTTTTTAATATTATAAAAAATCAAAAATTATTTTTTCCGATTTTTAAATAAATTTAGTTTTTTATTACTCTAAAAATTCAGAACTAGTTCTGAATGTTTTTAACTAATTTTATTTATTTTTTTTTCCAAATTCTACATAAAGAATTATATTGATATAGTCAAATTTCTAGCATTTGCCGAATTCAAATAAATAATGATTAATAATATAAAAATTAGCGCAAAATTTGTCAATACTTAGCCACGCCTACTTCGCCCATCTTTTGGAAAAATTAAAAAAGTTGTTCAATTATTATAATTATTTATTGCTCATACTCTACGTAACTATTGTTTTAACACTTAAATATTGAAATATTCAAAAAATATTTTCTATAAAACTAATACGGGTTACACTTTAAAAAACTTTCTGAATCCATAAAAAACCTTCTGAACTTTTTATATATATAAAAAACGCAGAAAAATTTAAAAATTTAAAATCGAGTATCAAATTAAATATTTGTTAATTAAAAATTTAATTGACTTCAGTCCTATTAAGAAAATTGCAGAGCCAATTAAAATAATTTGTAACTATTTAATTGATTTAGTTTCAATTGAAATTTGAATTATATCTGTTGAAATTTTTAATGAGTTCTATCAAATCTTTAATTAAAACTGAAAAAAATCGACAAAAATTGGAAAACATTATCAAAATGTAAAAAAAAATTCCAAAACTTGAGAAAATCATAAAAATTAAAAAAAATATCTATATTTAAAAAAAATTGACAAAAATAATAAAAACGCCGAAATTAGAAAAAATCGCGAAATAAAAAAAAAATAATAAAAACGCCGAAATTAGAAAAAAATTCGCGAAATAAAAAAAAAAAAAATTAAAAAAAAAAAAAATTAAAAAAAATAAAAATAAAAAAAAAAAATAAAAAAAAAAAATAATAAAAAAAATAATAAAAAAATAACCGACGGTAGAACGGACAAGAATGTGGGGGGGGGGGGGGGGGTAGTGTGTTATGGACAAAGACTAAATACAGGAAAAGTTCGAAAGTATACTCAATAATAAGAACGCAAAGTTGATATGTGCTTAAATAACATCATTCATTTGATTTGATTTGGTGAGTTAAATAAGAGATATTTAAAATTAAGATTACAAGGCACGAAGCTGACCAGAAAATGCTGCTTTTCATTCAGGCTGGTGTCTAATAACTTTTTCTGTGTTTTCTCTACTATGCAAGGTAAATTGTCATAAATAAATTATATTTTTATTTTATTTTATTAATTAATAATCATATAATTACAAATTATATACTATTACCCTAACCGAGCACTAGCTACTATGGCTTTCGGCGAGTTGTAGCGAAAACAGACCAGTGCCCTCTGGTGGGAATCGAACCCACGACCCCCGCACTGATAAGCCAGAACGCTACCAACTAGCCTACTGGGGCGCACAATAAATTATAATTTTGTATTTATTTAGAAAAGCTAGAATCTTAAGCTAAACGAAAATAACATATCCAAAAATTAAAAATTTTTGAAAATGCTAAAATTAAAAAATCTTAAAATTAAAAAGTTCGCTAAAATAGAAAAAATCTTTAAAATTTGAAAAACAAATGATAAAAGTTAAAAAACAGCCATTATTGAAAAAAGTGCCAAAAATTAAAAAAAAAAAAACCATTGAAAGTGAAAAAACGTCTATAAGATTGAAAAAAAAAAACATCATACAAATTTAAAAAAAAAAAAAAACGTCGAATTTGAAAAAAAAAACGCCAAGATTACAAAAAACCTTTAAAATTAAAAAAAAAAAAATCGCCAAAATTAAAACAAAATCGCCACAATTAAAATATCGTTAAAATTTAAAGAAAAAAAAAACAAACGCCAATATTTAAAAAAACCGATAAAACTAGAAAATTTCAGCGATTTTTTTAATTTTTATGAATTTTTTGTTATTTATAAGGATTTTTTTTTTAAATCATAGCGATTTTTTTTAAATTTTGTAATGTTTTTAAGCTGGAAATATAGGCTATAAATAAAATCTAAACATTTTGTGTGTACCAAATTCATTTTCAATTAAACATTTAATTGATATTATTTAACTTTTCAAATAAATAATAATTAAAATACTAAAAATTACAGCAAAATTTGTCAATGTTTAATCACGCCTACTTCGCCCATTTTTTCTAAAAATTATAGGAGAACACATACTGTGTGTATGACATAACTGCGATATACTATTTGCTGTAGCGGGACAGTTGATTTGGAAAGCAATATATATAGATCCAGTCATGTTTAGAATGGTTGAGTAGATGGATGAATGTGTATATGTTCATTATCTTTGAGTCATCTTACAAATGTTTAGAAATGATGTGATGGTTTTTTCCACAAAAAAAAAAAAAAAAAAAGTTTACGTCAGATTCCACTCAGGCTAATACTGATGCTCTTGTTGCTGCCGCTTCATACTAACTGTTGTTCATCATCATCTTCTTTATCTTTTTCTTTGGTTTATCCTGCCGCCTGTGTGGTTGCGGTTAAAAATTTCAAAACACACAAATTTTGGCATGAAATAAATAAAGAAACAGCAAAACAAAATAATGAAAACAAAAAAATAAGAAAACTTAAAATGAAATGCAAGTTTTAGTAGTGGTAGTGTGGTAGTAGCAAACTTTTTGTGTTCTTGTTGTTGTTAATATTATGGAACAACATTCTACACAACAAGCCCTGCGGCTTAAACGGATGTTATTAAGATCGACAACATGCGGTTGAAAAAAAAAACGAAAACGAAGAGAGAACGAAAAAGGTCTTTTTTAATATCTTAAATTTCAAACTAAACTTAATGTTGTCGTCAATGTTGTTGCCGCAAATGTTGTCGTTGTTTTTTGTTATTCTTTCGTTGTTGCAGCATACACAACTTAAAATACTCTGCATATATCAGCAGCTGTCGTAATGGGATTAGTAGCATTCATTTTTTTTAGTTTTTGTATAAAATTTTTTTTTTGTTGTATAGGGCCAAGATGAAGAAAGAAGTAGTAGTGCCACATGTAGTATAACCTCTTGTACTCTTAAGGTCTGAGACACAATGTTTATCATGCATACTTTAACCTAAACATATACACACACACTTACGCACACCATATTAACATACACCATGCTAACTAAACAGGCATCCTTTCAAGAATGAATGAATGTTGATGCTGATAACAAACGAGTTAACAAAGTTAAGTAATACTTTGAAGTACACAGAGAGAATTTTAGTGGACAAAAAATAATGAAGATTTTCATTGATTTAATAAAACTTTTTTTTCACAAAATGAATCAAAGCTTTCTTAAAACTAATAGCTAGCTTTAAAGTAATTATGAATACAGGTTTTGAACTTTTTGGCGTAGTTGATTTTGCCAGTTGATTATGGAAAAAATAATTTTTGTACAAAATTGGGCTCAAAAGTTCAGTATTGGTGAGCATATTTTTGGATACATGACGACGGTCCCAAAATTAGACGAACTGACGTAAAAGTAAAAAACTTACTTTGGTGAAAATTGGCAACCTTATACAACATACGATGGCGAATTAATAAGTCCGTGACTTTTCGAATTTCCCTAGTAGTTATATGAAATGCAACACTGCTTCCATCAAGTACCACCTGTTAATAGACTACTTTTAAATTTTGAGCAAGTTCCGTCATTTACTTTGCGTTTAACAGCTGTTGAAAACATACAACCTCGTGGATTTTTTTAAAATGGAAAAAAGTGAATTTCGAGTGCTCATTAAACATTATTTGTTGCGAAAAAAACCGCCAATCAAACCAAGAAAAAGCTTGATAAATACTATGGGGACTCTGCACTATCGATTTCAATGGTAAAAAAGTGGTTTACTGACTTTCGTTGAGTCGCACAAGTACAAATGACGCTGAACGTTCTGGACGTGTGGTTTCGATTTTAAATGATCAGTTGGGTTTAGAAAGCTGTCTGCAAGATGGGTGCCGCGTTTGTTTTCAATTGACCATAAACGTAATTGTGTGACAACTTCAAAGGATTGTTTGATGTTGTTTAACAATAAACGGCGAATATTATGCTCATTAAATCATAAATTTGTATTTTTTTTTAATTTCTATTGAAATGTTTTGCAAACAAAATCTTTTACAAGCTTTATTATTTCTATTTTAACTTGTCCCTTTAATGGGATTATTTATCTTCGTTGTAGATAACTTTTTAATAACTATAATTAAAAAACAAAACCATTAAGTTCATAACAACTAAAAATTATAATTTAATACTTATAGTATTACCTTGAAATAAATAACTAAGGAAACCTACAAAATACTTAAATTTTAAATAAAATCAATGCACGTGTCAGGATTTATGTACATTAGACCGACTCACCTTGTATATAGAAAAAAATGTGGGTTTTGTCCATTCCACTATGGCCCCTAATTAGGGATTATAATCCATTTTTGTTTTTCATAAATTCGAAAAGTACTGGCAGAGCTTTGTTTTCCAATATTAAGCAAAAAAAAAAAATCATTCAAACCACGCCTACACCACACTCCCACTAAATATTTACCATTAACCCTCATCATTCCATAATTAAAAAAAATTATATTTTTTAAATTTTATTGTTTTATTTGATTTGATTTATTTTGGTGATATTTAGAATCTTATGGACACTCCAAAGTACCCAGTCTGTTTTTTCATCATATTTGAAACCAGAACTAACGAATTTTTCCAAATATATTCGAAAGTAGTGCATAACTAAGATAACAATTGTTGAAGTTTGAATAATATTTACTTAAATCGAATATATCAATTTGACATTTATATCACAAAGATCTACGAACAAAAAAATTAAAAATTCTTTTTTTTTTTACAGAATATCTATGAAAAAAGAATATTTACATACCGTAGGATGCGCCTTAAAAATACCTTTCATATGATACTTACTATGTATACTTTGTCTTTAGTTGTAGTACAAAATTCTTTGAAAACTAAAAAAAAAAATTTGTTTTTATGAATAATCATAAAACTTACCAAGTTACTTTTGTAGGAGTGGGCAACAGACATTTTTTTCTTCATAAAAGGGTAGTTATAAGGGGGGAGATTTACCCCTTTTAACCCATTTTTTTACCACGTTTCTGACCAAAATTCCAAAAATTATATTGAAATAAGGCTATCTTCGAAAGAACATGCATTCAAGATTTAAAAATTTCTACTCAAAGGGTTTTGACTGGGCGGCAATAAGGAGTCTTTTCCCCTTATTGCCACTACCAGTAGGAATTTCGAATACTCCTGTTTAATGATGTCTACGCGGGACTAGAAACCCACATACCAAATATAAAGTTCTTTGCATTAGCTATTTTGGTCAAGTCGCCAAGTGAGCTATTTTCGCCTTTATGCGTGTCCCTATAGGAATATCCAAAAAATTCCATCTTAGCGAACGGCTAAGCTAGAGAAGGAATCTAGGTGCATAATTTCAAGTTCCTCGCTTCAGCCAGGGCACACCTCCCGTTGGACTATCGAAAAGAAAGAACATATCGCTCATTTACTTCAAGACTGTCATAAGTCAACAAAGGCGAATTTTGAGTTAATGACGCAGATTTATTAGTTATATCATGCTTTCTAATGTGTAAAAATTTCATATTAATATCATGTATACTTTTCGAGATAGAGGATAGTATATTTTATTTTTTCTTTAAAGTGGGTGCAAAGAGTATATACTTAATAGAAAAACTGTGCTACTTATGGGTCTCTCGATAATTAGCGAATTCGCACACAATTCTCACTTAGAGAAAAATATATTAAAACTCCCTCTTTATAAAAAACGCGAGCAAATAAATAGAGAAATGGTCGAGCGAGGCAGATATGGATTAAAAACTTTAAACTTGTTTTGAAGTAAATGAGCGATATGTCCTAAACGACGAGATGTGGCTTTCCGCCCCTTCCCATAGGAATTTCCAAAATTCCCTTTTAAGCGAATGTCCTCCAAGAGGGAGACTTTTACCCCGAAGCAGTTATTTCGTTGTAAACGAAATGATTTAAATGATATTTACTGGGATTATAGAAAAACTTGTCATTACTGTTACACTCACAAAAAAAAAGTCAGTAGACAGCAAATATGTTGCTGACTCAGTGTGACCATGTAATTCATTACTGTTACACTCACAAAAAAAAGTCAGTAGACAGCAAAAATGTTGCTGACTCAGTGTGACCCTGTAATTCTGCTTTTTAACAGGGTAAAACCTATTTAAAGTATTTTTAAAGATTCGATTTTACTTAAAATCTTAAGATAAAAATTAACAAAAATCAATTAGTAAATTTACAAGGTTTACAGAAAGATTTTTTCACACCGGATGTGATACAATACAGGAGACTTAAAACTTATATGTAAAAACAGGGTGTCTCCAATTTTAGTTTTTTTAGTCGTGATGTCTGTTGCCATACATACTTCAAAAGAAAATTTACATACTTCAAAAGAAAATTTAATTAATAAATAACATCTTAACAAAATTTTATGTTTATTTGCTTCTAAAATTAATTTTTTACCAAACATTTTCCTAAACTTTAAAGTTTCTTATTGCAAATAAAACATTCACTGAAATATGTTCTCACCCATTAAGGTGAATGCTAAACCATGACGACAATGTTACAAGTACTTAAAAAAGTCTAAGCAACATTATCATCTTCATGTAGTGATTCTCATCATCTCAACAAGTAGTACATATGGTAACAAATCACAATTTTGCTGTGACTTATTAAATATTTGCACATTGCAGTTTTTTTTTTTTAAATTATGGTACGACAACTCGTTAAAATTTAAACTCTTTAACCTTTATACGCCTAAAGGCCATATGTAGACATTATATGAGTGGTAGTAGTTATAACATAGTTGTTTGTACTACAACTATCTAACATGGCTTTCACTATATTACCAACACTTTTTCCCATATTGTACAATAGTAGTTAGTATCGTACATGTTTGTATGAATGTGGCACCTTTTCCACTTATATGCAGTTCTCTAGAGGAAGTGTCAATATAGAAAGAAGTGGAAAAAATAGCCTAACATATTGTTTAGCAAAGAGTGTGTGGTAGATAAGATCAACCAACCAACCAACATGCAGCTGTAGAGCTAAATATTTTATATGTTGTCTTTGCCCCATGTGCTCATGCCAAACAAACACTTAAAGTCAACTTGACCTTCAACCATGGAGGTCACAAACAATCAATTACAATTTTCCAACTAACATGAAAAATACAAGATATTCAGGTGAAACATGTGACCAACTACAAAGCAAATGGACACTGGGTTTCTTTCAACATATATTTAAATCTGCATTTACATAATTCAGTTTATACTAGATTGCGATCATATGGTAGTGTATCAAATGATACACGCACTAGATTTTGAAATCTAGTTTAAACAGAAAAGTAGCAACAATTTCTCATGTTTAGTTTGATTCTTAGCTTTTTACTTTTGCCAACAAATTTCACTATTGCAAAATAAAATCTCGGATTCTACTCAAGCTTTTTAATTTTTAAAAGTGTTAAAGACCTTTATAATTTTACGTTATTTAAAGTAGTCAGATTTGAAGCTTTCTGCTATATGCAGTCAGATTTTAAGATTTTTAATATTGCCAATGAATTTTGGTATTTTAAGCTTTTTACAGTATAAAAAATTTCTTAAATTCTACTTGAGCTTTTTTAAATAAAAAAATGTATGTTTTTAAGCTTTTTCGCTATTAAAACTTACTATGCTTTAAAGCTTTTTACCGCATTTAGTCAAAGTGTGTCAGATCCGGGTAAAATTTTACTACTATTTTTTTGTTTAAATAATTTTAAGTTGGTTCCATTAAACACGATAAAAAAAAGCATACAATTAAACATTGTAATCATAAAAATCCAACAATTTCACATCCAGCGTTGAAAAGTCTGTCTGTCCATTTTTATACCTCCATCAGTTTGTCTGTTGTTAAGCTGACGGTAACAAAACAAAAACTCACCTCAGCTTATTTGTAAAGTTAATATTTATTGTGGTGGTGTGTTCTCTGGCATTATTTTTAGTTGTTAGTTAAACTCTTTTTTTTTATGGGTCGCTGCAGGTTAATTTTCCAAACAATATGACAAGTAAGTAAGCAAGTTTTCAGTTAGATAGTCCAAACAACTAACCGACTGACTAGCAGGCAGTTGGGTTCAATGAGTATAGCCCAACAACTAAACATGCAAACAGTATATGCGTTTTGTTGCACTTGAATATCGGTGGTGTTCTCTGTTTTGAAACGATGATGATGATGATGGTGTTGGCCTCATAGGGTACCACACTTGAGGTCGTTTTATGGGTCTCAGTATTAGTGTTTGTTTAGCTTTGGTTTAACATCATCAAGTCCAAACATTTTAAAAGAAATTAATTGAAAAACTTGTAGGATTAAACTTCCTTTTTACCATTTGTATGCTTACTTGCATTCTAAATACCAACTATGATACTAGCATGAAGAATTTAAATGGTTTTGTTAAGACGTTTTAAAAACCTTGAAAACAAATAGTTTGTAAAACCAAAAGATTTGTCAACGTTTAACAAAAAAAAAGTTTTAATTATTTGCGGGTGTCAACTTAAATTCATAAGTTTTCTTGACTAACAAATTTTTTGGTGTAAACAACATTTCATGGGTATATTGGATAAGACAAAAATCTCAACTGAACATAATTTTAGAGCGGATTTTACGTTATCATGAAAATAATAACAGTATTTATACTAATTAGTCAGTTGATTTTTATTATTTTTATTACTCATTCTAATTATTTTTTGTTAAAATTAATCTAACTTCAATTTCCAGCAGTTTTGCTACTTTAAATTGGGTAAATTTACACCAAATGTGTAAATAAAATAATTACACACATAACGTGTCCGTGGATATCACACATTAAAAATGTTTTCAGTATTAATTATGTGTAATTTTACTATTTCTCTGATTAAACGTATTAACAAATTGGGTAATTTTACTTTGTATAACTAAAATTATTAAACACATTTAGTGTCAGTGGATTATACAGTAAATGTACGTTGAAATGCGTTCGTATTATTCTGAAATTGTCTGTAATTTTACTATTTTTGTGCGTAAAAATACAAAATACTAACATTTCTTAAAAAAAATGCATATTTATTACTGAACTTCCTTCTATATTTGTATAAAGTTTTAAGGTGGTATCTCTATTCGTGTCTCAGTTATACATTCATAAAGAAAAGTTAGTTCAAATGTCTGTTAAACGTGTTCCAATTCAGTTGAGCTAATTTTTTCTGCTGTTATCGTTTAAATTAGTTATTTAACTAAAGTTTTTAGTTATCTTATTTTAACAAATTTTGCCACAATTGTTCTCAAACCACTGTTTTTTTTTGTATTTCCGCTATCAGTCTCACGTGTTGATTTCGTTATTTTCTCACATTTTTTATTTTATTATCATAAAATAGGCTATATCTCGGCAACTGAACGAGATAGATGCAAATGAACCAAAAGTCGTTACCCCCGTACCTATTAAGTAGTAGGGTTAACTTCCTATACTCCCGGTAATATATGTGGACCTGCCTCTGGTCAGATCCGGAGAGACATTTTTACAGAAATTTTCTGTTAATTCAGCTCAAATTCTGTTGATTTGGCTAAGTACTTAAATAAATTCCTGATATTAAGGCTTTGTCGAGTACGAAAGCTATTATGAATTTCATTGAATTTGGAGATAGTCAATCATAATTGTGATTGAGTTTACCTGTTTTCACTAAATTTGACTTTATTACGATTTTAAAATTTTTTCAGAAGACACCTAGACACGTATGAGTATTATTATAAAGTATACGCTCTTAATTAGAAATACGTCTGTAAAGTTTTTTTTCAAAAGACACTTAGGCGTATGAGTATTATTCTCAGTACTTACACACAGAAAAGACCGAATTTTGATACATTTACTAATATTTATTTTACTTAGAAATTCAATTGAAGTCATTAATATTTGGGTATGAGTACTGACTATTCAATAATACATACGGAATTAAAAAAAATACATGTTGTCACAATTGAATTTATTAAGTAGATCGAACCGAATTTTATTAAGTAATACACCAGTAATATGTTTTTATTTTTATTTATTAAAATAAATATACAGTCAATATAAATATGATAGAAATAAAGAGTAGACCGGTCTATTTGTAAAAACCCGATAGCGCGATTAGAACAAAGTACTTTTTGCATAAAAACATACCATTTTTTAACGCAAAAGTACCTTTTCTCAAAAAATTGCATTTTTCACAAATAAGTACTCTTTTTCAACAAGAATTATATTGATTTCAAAAAGTATATGTTTTCAAGTACATCTTTCAAAGAGGCTATACTTTTTCAAAAAAAAGTAACTTTTTCACAAAAAAATTTTTTTTTCAAAAAAATACCTTTTCGAAAAACTAAACTTTTCCAAAAAAAAAAATCTTTTTTCAAACATAACTACTCTTTTTTTTTAAAAAAAAAGCATCGTTAAAATCGTTTAAAAAAGTATAATTTTCCAAAAATATACATTAAAAAACAATGTCACTTTTCCAAACTAGTATCTTTTCTCAAAATAAGTACATTTATAAAAATAGTACATTTTTCCAAAAAAAGTAAATTGTTCAAAAACGAGTACCTCTCCAGAAAAGTATCTTTTTCAAACAATAACCCTTTTAAAGGAAAAACATCCTTTATAAAAAAATATCTTTTTCTAAAAAAGAACAATTTAAAAAAAAATGTCTTTCTTAAAAAAAGTACGTTCTTAAAAAAAGTTAGTTTTTCAATAAAAGTTACTTTTTTAAAAAAAGTACCATTTTAAAAAAAGTACCATTTTAAAAAAAGTACCATTAAAAAGTTACTTTTTTGTTGAAAAGTCACTTATTTTGATAAAAGTGAAACGATGAACTTTTATTGGAAAATATATCTTTTGATACTTTTTAAAGAAAAAAACCTTTTTTTTTTAACGTACTTAAAAAAAACTCCTTTGATAAGGTACTTTTTTGAAAAATTTTCTTTTTGAAATCAGGTTATATATTAGTTCTCATGTAAAGAGTAAACTAGTTTATATGAATGTTTGATGTTTGGCATGGGATTGTTACCCTCTTTCGAAACGTGTTCTGATGATGGGAACCTAGAAAATCCCCGAAATAGATCTATCAACACATTCCTGAAAGGGTCAAATAATAAATTTGAAAACAAAAAACTCTATAGATTATTTGTTAGGACAATATCCCAATAAAGAAATATAGAGTATGGCCTCAAACTTGAATAATTTTCATTTTCATTGCACAATTAAAGGTCGAAAAAAAACATAATTTTTATTTTTAATAAAAATTATATCAAACTTAAATATTTAATATTAATTTTTTTTTTTTGTTCAAATTCAGTTCCTTTAAAATTGTTTCTCCATTTTTCTTGCAGATTTAGATTGTATCAAACCATTGATAACAATTTTGAAAAAAATATTTGTTCGTTCTCTTAGAGATATAATACTTTTAAATTTTGCCTCCGGCATATAGGAAGGAAAGTCTTCAGGATTTATATAAAAATTTTCCACATAAATATCTTTTTCCTAGAAACAAAAAAAAACCTTTTGTTAAAAAAATTATTTTTAAACACTATCTCAATTTATTTTACCTTTTCAATGGGACATTTTTTGGGAAAGAACCCCTTGGTATTTTGTAGCTGGTGCAGAAGTATATAGAGTAAATTCATTTTCTTTTTAAGACGTGCTTCAATATATTCACAACCATTCACTGTTACATTTAATAATGTCCAATTTTTTACATTCAATCTTGGTATTAAAATAAGGACATCAACTTCAAAATCCTTTAAATCGTTTGCAAAAACCACGGTACCGTTAATAGTTTTGTAGCCATTATTTGATATCAATTGTAAATCGGTCTTTTTTATAACTTCTGGATTGATTTCATGTTCATATGAAGTAATTTCTATGATAAATGAACGCTTGTATAAATAATTATTAGATTTATTTTTCTAAAAAAAATGTATATCAGAATTAGAATTTTCACTTACCCATCCTTGTGTTTCATCAAACATTATTAACATGAATAAAATAATTTGAAAATAATTTTTAAATTTCCGATACATTTTTATTATGAATACAAAGTTTCACGGTTTATTAGCAACTGTTTTCAAATAGAATTGTCTAATATTTTAAGAGCTGTTAAACACAAATAAAATTTAATGTTTAATCTATTTTTGTATTTTTAAAAACATTTTTGATTTAAGCCATTAAAAATTGGAACGTTTTTAAAAATTTGTTTAACCCTTTCACGACCAATCTTAAAGTGTTGTATTATTTTAAAGTAAAAAGTTCTAAAAATGGGGTGTCTAAAATGATCATACATCTCTGAGATTAAAATTAGATTAACCATTCGGAACACATAAAATCTATTTTAACTCATTAATAGCACGTCGGTGCTTTATTAATAAATATTTCTAGTTTTGCCCCTTTTAAAGCGCCCTCTAGTGAAAATATTAGCAACCAAAGGTAAAACTTTGACAGGATATAAATCCTATACGGATATTTTAAAAATTTTAATTTTGTATAATTCTGTTAACAGAAAAAAAAAACAGGGTCACTGACGAAGGTTCAATACCAGAAACTGCGCAGTCTGATTCAGAAAAAATTTAAAATTTGCAATGTAGTTATGATTTTTAGAAAATACACTCATTCTTCTCTACCACGCCTTTCACAAGAATTTTTTTACGTTAACCGCTTTTTAAATATTGCTGGAAATATTTAGTAAATTTTTTTTAAATTGCTATGTGGCAACCCTGACATTAAAATTTTATAAGTGTAGTATTTAAATAAAAACCAGCCATTATTTATATTTTGAGTGAAAACAGAATAAATTTTGGAATATTTTTGGAATATTTTTGATCGTTCAGACTTTCAAAAATTACATGCAATCGATGAACAAATTTTTAGCAAAGAAATACATTTTCATATTTTCTCATCAACATAACAATCAAATAATTTGTTAGAATATTGTTCTACCTCAAGTCCAAAAATGATATTGCCATATTAGATTTTATTTGTTGCTTTTCGGAAAGTTTGATTATTTGCGGAGATGTCTTTAAAATCTGTTTTATTTTTTATGGATTCGAATCCTACATACATTTAACTCTAATTTAAGTAAAACTATGTCGGGAAATTTCCAAAGCTATTTTGTAACACCGAAAGGGTCTCGAAAATGTTTTTTTTTTTTTTTGGAATTGTACCTCCAACATTCAGCTTTGTTAATAAAAGTTTACACATTAAAAGCATGTTTATAATAGTAACTTTAATAAATAAAACGAGGGATCATACTTGGAAATCCGTTCAGTAGATTCAGAAATATATGGAAAAAAGGCCAAAGTTTTAAACCAAATATTTTTTGAAGTACACTAAACCTATATTTCGGAAGGCTGTTTCAACATCGGTGTTTTGACCTCAGATTCGTGATTAGACTAAAAAAATTGTATTATAAGTCTGTGCAAAAACTTTTCTATAGCCATAAAATATTTGAATTTCTGTTAAATTTCGGCCTAACCCTGAAAACTCGTTAATATATAGCGACCCTCTTTACTCTCTCTTTACCTCTATTACTGAGCACTATTGAAACAGGGACAGTAGGGCGGGTCGATTTAAAAATCGCTCAACGTTCAAGAAAAATCGTATTCTAGGGATCAAAATAAGAAACTTTGCCGAAGGAACCATACCTCTAAAACGAATTCTGATGTCCCGACTTTTGGCCCGTAGGGTCAAATTTTGAAAAAGCCCACTTTGATATTTCAGAAAGTAGGAGGAATCTCTATAAGATTATGGGAGATACTTCTTCTCCGGGAGACGCGCTAGCAAATTAATGCATAAATCATCATTCTAGGTGACCGTTAAGGGATTAAAATTTAAGTTGAAACAGAGCCTTTTTAACCGTGTATTTATAGCAAAATGTACAAATCTCGGGATAGAGATATTTCAGAAAGTAGGAGGAGTCTTTCCAAGGTTAGGGTCTCTATTTATTCTCCGGAAGACGCTCTAGCAGATGCATGTATAAATTATATTCGATTGGGGTTGGATTCGATTGGGGCACTCTAAGTGGGTCAAAGTGGAATTTTTCAAAATTTGACCCTACGGGTCAAAAGTCGTGATATCAGAATTCGTTTTAGAGGTATGGTTCCTTCGGCAAAGTTTCTTATTTTGATCCCTAGAATACGATTTTCCTTGAACGTTGAGCGATTTTTTTGCCTCCATACAAATCGACCCGGCCTAAGCGACAGCCTTGTGGAGCTTTAAAAATTCGACAGTGTTTTTTTTTTTTTTTTGCCACCCTAATTGACACTTTACTAATGGGTAAAGATATGTTATATGACCTTCAAGGGAACATCATGAAGAAATTCACAGATAAAGTGCTATCGTTGAACTAAAGCATGGTTTTTGAAGTTTAAACTATACAAAACTATTAAAAATATGGCTATTTTACAACGATAGCACATTAGCACTTAAACTGTGAATTCGATTTATGTAATTTCTACGGTGACTAAAATAAGATCTTAACAGTTCTTAAAATTTTGAGGTGATAGGGTAAAATACTTAAATTATTTTATTCGTTATTAGTTCGATTAATCGAATAATTTTTAAAATTTAATTGTTTGATCGGTTGATCAAAAATTGTTTGATCGTTTATTCGAACATAAAAAAAGACTCCGAATAAATGACAATCCTAGTATACACGAAAATGTCTACGCTGGTTTTAATAATTAAATTTTTTTTTTTTGGCGGTCACTCCTCTTTTCCAGTTGACGGTTTTTAGTGATGACCTTAAAAAGTTCATGTCGAATAAAATTGGTAGCGCTGGAAATCTTGTTCAAGTACTACCTTTAAATGATATATAATAGAATATATTATCCAGAGATGGGAGTGTGTTAGTTATCTGACTTTCACTATATTAGTTATCCCCATGTGCTTTGACGAACATCTAAGGCTTAAGTTTCGTACCACTCTAGTATGTTTGTATTTGTAACAGTTATTTTTTTGGTTTAAATAGCTAAAAACCACAAATTTTTCACATATTTGACTATATTTTCACGCATTTTTAAATATAGTGAACGCAATCATTCATTCAATCGTAAGTCTGTATGAATTATTTCATACGTATTCAAATGTTAGTTCTGCAATGCAGTTTTAAATTATAAAACTGTTAACCGCATATGATGGATTTCACACGCATATGGTTTTAAAATAATAAATGGTTACAATATTTATAAATGCAAAATAAAACAGAAAGAATCGAAAACATTTTAACCAAAAAAATTCAACCAAACACCCGGTTAAAAAAAAACTAATATGGAACTTTAATATAGTCATGCATTATTCAATATGAGCTATATACAGTTTCATTCGAGAAATGGATCCATATAAATCCACCAGTTTCATTCTAATTGTTTTTAATTAGATCTTATCTGATAAAATTTTATATATATCAAATGTATTAGATGGTTATAATAGTATGTAAATGTATCACTTTTGGTTATTGTAAGTCATATAGAATTGTTTTCAATTGTTGACCCGATACTATTGCATCAAATAGAAAATTGTTATTATATCTGATTCATATATAATTGTATCAGTCAAGTTCTTAACTGATACAATTAAATAAATTAATACAAAATTTCACAAAATTGTATCGCGCCATGACTCGGGTACAATTATATATGATGTAAATACAATTATATCTAAACTAGTACAATTGGACTTAAGTCTATATAAAATTATATGGTCCAATTTCTGGGATGAAATTTTATATGATTTCATACAATCGTTTTTACTCGGGCAATGATACTTTTTTATGTATATGGCAAATAATTAAATTGATGCCACCCAGTATGCATTGCAGTTGAAAACAAGTCATGTTTTCATTAAAAAGAATAAAAACAAAATAAAACCATTAAAATTCTACATTGAATTTCAATCAAAATAAAAACTCGATTCGATTATCAAACATATAGCAATAATTTTATTGTAAAGCTTTTTTAAATGGTAATTTTTTATGGTGTGTTTTTAAAGAGATTTTATTGATAACCTGTCAATTTTTGGTAGGTACCCGTAGTGTAGTGTCTGCTGCCTGTTTATTTTTTTGGCTTGTGGTGCTGATGATGATGTTGTTGTTGATATTATTTACTGATAATGATGACACCAACAATTATGAGTCAAACATGTTCAAAAAGTTGTTAAATTCAGTATAGACCAAAGAATATGATTTGATTTTTGATTAGTGGTTTTAGGCCAGAAGTGAATATTGCAAATAAAAAAAATAATATAACCGAAATTTACACAAACTAATAATAAAAATAAAAACAAATGTAACAAATTTTTAACAAAAATTTGTGGCTAAAATTGTGATTTCAACTAAAAATTTTAGTTATCTACTTTTAACAGGATGCACAAACTAATAATGTAGCCTAAATGGTACACGCCGATTAAAATCAATTGAATATATCGATAGGAAATCAAAATCTTAAGTTGAGATATTTAAGCTTATAAGCCTATTTAGCTTGCAAGGGGCTAAAAGTGGTAAAAAATTACACAATTTTTGTTTTTATTTTTTAATTTTTTGTAATTTTTTACAAGGAGCCTACTGGCACACATTTTCTTTTTCTTTTAAATTGGCCATAAATGTGCCAAATGAGTGTTTTATAATATGAAATTAAGATATTTCGAAAAAAAAATCATTGTACGGTTTGGAAACGAGAAAGTTTTCAAGTTAAAGTTTCGTAAAATTTCAAAAATAAATATTGAACACAGTTTTTAGAAATCTTAAAAACATATTAAAGCTATTTTCTCTTATTTTGGTCCAAGGACATACAGGATTCTCATGGGACACCTCTAAAGGGCATCATCTTAACTTTACAACGTAGGGACGGACGTTTATAAAATTTGTCATACTGATTATATTTACATAGTAGTAGTAGCAAAGCCTTTAAGTTTGATCGACATATATTTCATTTCATTTCAATTTATTCAGTCTATGGATACATAAATCCTTACAGACTATGATATAACAATTTTATAATAATCTTAATATTTACATTATTTATTTAAATACCTAAATCCATCATAATGGAATATAATTGTTGTTTAAAGCTATTGTTGTTAAGGTGCGTTTTCGCCTAATTTCACGTTTTTCAAAGATCGAAAATTGCCATATATTTTTAAGTAAAAGCACAAAAAGTATAATATTTTGACTGTAGATAAAGATAAAAAATAAAAAGATAAAAAATAAGATAAAAAATTTGTATTAGTTTTTATGTAATAGTCTTTGCCCTTCGCTCTGAAACTATTTTGTCCCTTATCGCCTCATATTTGTTTTTTTATTTTTAATTTTTCTAATTGTGTCATTTTTCCCACATTTTAGAGATTTTTTCAATTTTAGCGATTTTATTTAAAATTTAACGATTTTTTCCTAACTTTTGGCGATTTTTTTTATTTTCAGTTAAAATTTTAATTAAACGGTATCTATTAAATTAAATTTAATTGAATATTGTTTTTAATAGCAAACACATTTTTAGTAGATACTATTAAAATTTAATTAAAACTGATATAAATTATAATTTTAGAGATGTTTTAAATTTCGACATTTTTTTTTAAATTTGATCGGTTTTTTAAAATGATTTTTTTTTTTTTTTAATTTTTGGCATTTTTTCACTATGGGTTACAAAAACAGAAAATTTTATTTGCACCAAATTAATTTTCAATTAAACATTTAATAGATATTATTAAACTTTTAATTGAACAAGATTAATTGAAATTCGTTTGACAACATTTTTTTCTGTGTAGTAATATTATCATTTTATGATTGTAAGTATGTAATGATTATATTATGATCATATTATAATTCCTCTTTATCATAATATAATCCTTATAATAATAAATATGATCCTTATTATTATCATATTATTGTCACTGCGGCAGATATTATAATAATCGATAATCATGATGTTAGCAAGATAATGATCATTGATTAATTGTTCATTAATCCATGATCATGATCATTGTTTTAATTTTTTAAAATTTAAAAGTAAAACAGTTTCTCAATCATCATATTATGTTCATTAGGACCATACTACAATAATAAATAATTCCCAATCATAATATGATGCTTTGAAATCATATTTTTTCTTTGTATGTTTATGAAAATATAAACTTGAATTTATGTTGCAACTCAACTGCAAATTATTGATTTCATAAAATTCTCTCTTAAATACAAAACAAACACACATGAACTAAGACTCTTAGAATTATATGAAATGAAAATTATACTCATACTAACATATTTATAGTAGAAACATAAATTGTACTTAAACTAAGAGTGTAAGTATGAGTATGATTTAAGAACGTTCAATAGAACAAGAAAAAAGGCGTATTAAGTCATGAAAAGCATATACAATAACAAGAAGCACTACATATTAAATACAGTAGATACTCGATATAATGAATATTTTTGAAACAATGTTAAATTTATAGTTTGGGCCTTTTAGACATTTTCATAGCCTACCACTTTAAAGAAAAAATCTCAATATTTAGTTTCAAAATGTTGAAAAATTTGTAATATAAAGGCAAACTCATTTAAAGTACTAATAGAAACCATTTTGTTTTAAACAAAATTTTAGCTAACTATTGTGTCATTTACCCACTTTATATATTTAGGGTCAAACACATACAAACACAAACAAATACATTAATCTTCAACATACTTACGTACATTTACACACATAAACAATTTTTAGTTTAAGTTCACTTATGCATTTGCATCTGTACCAAAAAGGTTTCATTTGCATTTTTGTCAGTATAGAGTTTAAGCCTACATACTTGACCATTGTTTAAGTGCAGTACATATAACGAAAGTGAGGTTACAGGTCTTAAGGTATTGTCAGTGCAAGTATGAAAACAGTAAAAAGCCCTAGTTTTTAAGCACTGTACATAAGTAAATGTTACAGTATGTTTGAAACAGTGTATTACAATGTTTGGGAATGTTAAAGGCTTTAAAAATTTGACTTTTATTTGTAAAAGTAAAAATGTTTTTGCTAAAAATTGGCAAAATCTGGTTCCAATATTTTTAAATTTTCTATTAAGTTTAGGCTTGATTATAAAATAAATTCTGGTATTAAAACGTGGTATTTCAAAGTAAAATTAAATTCTGGTACTAAATCGTGATTTTCAAAAAGGTCGAAATTCGGGTACTTATCCGAGCCTTGTTTTTAATTCTGGTACTTAAATGTTGTTTCCCAAAGTACAAAATTCTGGTAATGAATCGTGGTTTCCCAAAGAACTATATCGTAGTTTTCCAAAGATCTAAATCTTGGTTTCTCAAAGTACTAAATCCTAGATTACCAAAGTAAGATGGATATATTATATTGAGGGGTACCCAAACTTAAAAAAATCAACCTACAACCAAACCACAAACCAACAAAGCAGTTTACAAAGTAATCGAGCGGAGTGAGTGAAAACACACAAACCAAACCAAAATTTTGGTTGTTTTTGTCGAGTTTTGTATAAATGATCTATTTTTATTAGAGATATCACAAATAGTATATTCGTCACTTTACCGAATATTCGGTTTAAACCGAAATCGAATATTTGCCGAATAGTTCTTTTATTCATTTCCATATACATTTTATATAAAAATACACTACATATTAGATATTGACAAAATTTAGCTGGACCATAAATTTGTAGTTTGAAAAATCCTCTAAAATCGATATAAATAAACAGCCGTGTTTAATCAATTTTCATTTGACCGAATATTCGTGACATCTCTAATCCAAAAAAAAAAAACACCAGCTTTTTGGTTTGGTTGGTGGTTTTAGGGTTTTCACTCACTCCGCTCAAATTACCCTGCAAACAGCTTTGTTGGTTGGCTTTTTTAAGTTTGGCTTCTCAATAAAATTGCACAAAGTGCTTAATCTTAGCATTCTAGTACTTAATCTTAGCATTCTAGAGTACTAAAAATTCTAGTACTAAATCGTAACTTCCCGATTCTTGTCCTATATCGTAGTTTTTCAAGCTCCATAATATTTCTAGAACTCAATCGTGTAAAAAATTGATTGTTTCCAAAAAAACAATTTCTAGCTCTAAAATGTGATTTTCAAAAATTATAAAATTCTGGTATGTACAAAATTGTGATTTTTGAAGTACAAAGTTCTGGTACTAAATTGTGCACGAAATGGCTACTCAAATTTTTTTTTATCGAAATGTAAAAAATTCTTGCTTTCTTAAAGTACATAATTCTAATACTCAATCAAGCATTTCTAGGACTTTAGTCGTGGTTTTCTAAAAGTACTTAATGTTGGTACTAAAACGTGGTTTTCAATAAGTTCTAAATTCAGGTACTGAATTGTGACTTTCTTAAAGTAACAAATTATGGTACTAATTAGTGGGTTTCTAAAAGTATACAATTCTGGTACTAAATCGTGGCTTTTCAATTAAGCAACTCTGGTACTTAATTTAAACCTTAATGAATAGTCTGGTTCTAAATTTTAGATTTCTTAAAGGACTAAACATTTATTAGTCTGGTTTACAAGTTGTCTAGTGGTTTAGCACTAAAATTTTTTAAACTTGTCATCCCATTTTTCGTTTTAAAGGTACTAAATTAATTAGTACTTAAATATATCAACCATGTGTTTTTAAAGGTCCCAATTTGTTGTACCACATTTTTATACTCAACTATGCCGATCGTAGGTTTTTAAAAGATATTGAATTTAGTATCTTGAGTTTTTAATGGCATCAAACTTTAGTACTAAAATATACAAACCGTGGGACTTTTAAAACAATTAAATTTGGTGCTAAAAAATTCCATTCTTGTGTTTCTAAAGGTAACAAATTTAAGTACTAAAATATACAAACTTTGGATTCATAAAAATAATTTATTTTGGTACTAGTTATAGTAATCACATCGTGAGTTTTTAACAATAATAAAGGTGTTTTAATTTTGTACTTAATTATACTAATTGTGTGATTTTATAAATTTAATTTTAGTACTAAAATATATCAACCGCTGTGCTTAAAAGAAAATTTAGATTCGTTCTAAAATTTACCAATTGTATTTATCATATGTTAGTACTAAAAGATACCAACCGTGGATTTTCAAGGTAATTTAGTTTGTTACTAAAAAGACACACCATGGGGTTTTAAAGGTACTTTACTTGAGTGCTAAAATACAACTATCGTATGGTTGAAATTAAATTTAGTTTGGTACTAAAATATATCAAATGTGGTATACCAAAGTCTGGTGCTAAAAAGGTGCTTAAGGTTAAAATTTTTTTTATCTTGGATTTATCCTGGATTTTTACAGACACCAAAATTTAATACTAAATATATAAAAAAAATCTCTGGTCGCATTTCTTCACCACCTAAACCACTGTTAACTACATTTTACTTGCCTGTCGTAATTATTCCTACATTTTTTTTTTGCCACAAAATTATGTTTTGATAAATAGTATGAAAACAGTCTTTTAAAAGAGCTTAATTTTACTTTGATATGCATGAAATTTCATGCTTAACTAGATTTTACAAGTAGTTTTATTACAACTTGATATGAATCCTTTTGCAAAAGAAAAAAATACAAAAAAAAAAAATCCCAAGAACTTCTTTCATGTAATCTGTATACACGACTCTCATCATTCATAATGTTGGCTGTCATATAATATTAAAAAATTAAAACCTTCAACTTACAAGCATGTCCAAACTTGTCAATTTTAATTAAAAATTCCTGATTTTAATACAAAGATCTGATTTTTTTTTGTATCTCATACTGAATTTTTTAAAAAAAAAATATACAAATAAAACTTTTTATCAGTCTTAACAACCACAAAAAAATGTATGGATAATGAACACTTGACACTTGAGTACAAAAAAAAAAAAAACAGGGGTCGTAATTATTATTCCTGTTATCATAAAAGCCAGATGCAAAATGTTATTTTTTTTTGACTTTTATTGTATTTTTTTGAGCAAAAATAAAACTTATTTTTTTACTTTTATTTTCTAGAACAAAAATTAAAATTTTTTTCAAGCAAAAATAATTTTTTTTTTTTTAAAGAGAAGCAACACTCAGGAAATTCTTCCTATTTATTAATGTGTTGCTTTCTTTGGAAAGGGGATAGTGGAGAGATGAAAGGTGGTGAAAGATAAAGGGCTTCAAACATGGCAACACTGTAATTGCGCGAGATGATAAGTCTTAGAACAGTTGTTGCTCGCCGCCTGATGAAGAGTTGGCGAATTTATTGAAGCATTTTGTTTCATAGCCCTGATTCATTATTTTACTTCGGTGGGGTTAAGTGCTATGGGAACACCGAAGGTGGGCGCAGCGATACATATAAGTGATAGAAAACTCATACATATTATTTTTCTAAATTGATGTTGTCATAACCGGGAGTCGAACCCGGGACCATCTGTATAACAGTCCAACGCGCTAACCATTACACCACAAAATAAGTTATTTTTTATTTTTATTTTTTTTATTTTTTTTTAATTTATGGCAATTAAAATTCACATGAAGGTTTTTTATCGGGATTCCTCACAGTTTAGTGCGTTTGACATGAGCTTTTTTTTTTATAAGTTTGTTTTATTTTAACGCATTAAAAAAAAAAATTAAAAGCAAAAAATTTGTTTTATTTTTGCTCAAAAAAAAAAAAAATAAAATCAAAAATTATTTTTATTTTTGCTCAAAAAAAAAATGTTAAAAAATAACTTTTATTTTTGCTCAAAAAAAAAAAAAACAAAAAAAAAAAAATAAATGTTAATAAATAACTTTTATTTTTGCTAAAAAAAAAAAAATAAATGTTAAAAAATAACTTTTATATTTGCTTGAAAAAATAAAGATATTCAAAAGCAGATAAAATTTTTTGTTTCAAAATTTTAAAATAACTGTTATTTGCGGTCCCTGCAAAAAATTATATTGTTATTTACAGGCGAGTTATTGATTTTTTTATTGGTTTGAATTTTTAATTTTTGTTACAGATCTCATATGTATGATATTATAAATTAAGAGTTTAAGTACTTGAGAATTATGGATCAGTGCACTTTATTTGAAAATCAATGCAGACAGGCCTGTTTTTTAAAAACACTTAAATTACATGGACTGTTTGCTTTTGCTTGGTGGAAAAGGGGAAGGGTATAATCTTGTTTTCTTGATTATAGTAATTAAATGATGAACTTTTGACGATTATCTTTAATTAATCTATGCTCATTAGTTTTATAAAAAATTGAACATATTTGCAGCGTCAGGCGACATTCAAAAAAGATTTTAATTATATAAAGGAAAATTTTCCGATTTTAATGAAATTTGAATATAGTGTCTTCTGATATCAAATTGTTTAGTTTTTTTGGAACATTTCAGGAACTAAGAGGGAGAAATGGAAAAAAATACGTAGTAAAATCGGGAATTTTTTAAACATTTTTTTTATCTAAAAATAGCAACAAATCGCGACTGATTTTTTTCTCCATAACATATTTAAAATGTATTCATCTCAAAGTACATTATCTATTAGCTTCTTTAACGTATGTGTTACTTTCATTAAAAATCTTGCCTATTAAGTTTTTATCTCATCATCGCTTTTCGCCTTAATTGTGTCTGGTGTGTATTTGTTTTTGCGTACAAATAAAAGCTTACAAATGAATTGGGGGAACTTTGGGACTGGTGGTTTTAATTTATATTTATAAAGAGCAAATAAATTAGACAACTCATCAATTATTTGCAAGGCGTAACGTAACTGTACATAATCATATTGAAAAATTGTCTTTATTTATTTCTCTTATTTTGTTTTCTTTTTATGGTGTCAAAAAGGGCGTCAAAGTTGTTAAATCAAATAAATAAAATAATTGTCTAAAGAAATTAATGTTTAAAGATTTTACTTTTAAAAATGAATTGTTTATTTAAAAAAAAGAATTTTATAATGTGACAAACACTTAAAAAAAAAATCAAGCACTAAAAGAAAAAAAAAATCATCTTAAATTTTAATCTTTTCTTAACTATACACAAATAGAAAAAATTAGTAAATTTTTTTTTTTGCTTAACCTACTAAAAATTACTTACTTGAAAAACTACTAAAATGAATAGATTTGTTCGCTAAATATTACTAAGATAAGAATAGAAAAAATATATTTGAGCTTACTTAGTTTTAGTAAATTGAAAGTTACAAATTAAAAATCTCAAAATATTTGCTAAATATTAGTAGACAAACAAAAAATCATAACAAAATTGGAAATTTTCAAATTAGTTTTTTTTAAAGCTTTTTTTCATCCGAAAAAAATTTGGCCTTCTGAAATCAGCAGTCTACAATTTTTTAGCAAATATTTCTGTTCATTTTAGCTAGTGGACTCTTATTTGCATTCAACTTAAATTTAAGCTAAATATAGCAACATTTTTGTTGATATAACAATTTTTTGTCTACAAATATTTAGGGAAAGCTTTTGCTGATTTTAGCAAAGTAAATTACTATTTTCAATTCAATTTCAATTTAACTTAAATAATTTTCATTTTCTAATAACTTTAGTTCAACTAAAATATAACTAAAACTTTGTAAATTTAAAGTTTTATTTTTGCTTACTAATATTTAGCATAAAAAAATTTCCTAATTTTAGCCGTTTTTTATGCAGCATAATTTTTAAACAAATATAGATTTTTCTGCTATTTTTCTAGTTTTATTTCTATGAGTGTAGATTTTTGAACAAAAAATTATTTAAAGATTTTTTTGAATATAGGAGAAAGTCAAAAATGTTAATGACACTTTATATTCTATAAAACTTTTTTATAAAAATTTTTAACAGATATTTATGCCATCGATTATAATTTCACCATATTGCACTATGGACCAGTATTGTAATATTTGGTTAACAAATACGTAACTAAAAAAAAAACTAAAAAAAAGAACGTGACTAAAAAGAATCACGAAACAAGTTTAATAAGTCGCTTATACACAGACAAATTATTGTAAATAAAATTTCAATCAAACTTTTGTTTGATTTCAAACTCACTTTCAATTAAAAAGTGCAGGCAAATTGAGAAATAATGTCAACATTAAAAATTCTCCAAAAGTAAAAAAGTTATAAATTGGACGGGTTTTAAAGTTGCAAATTTTGGAGATTTTTTAATTTTAACATTTTTTGTTTTAATTTTCACGATTTTTCAATTTTGGAGATTTTTCTTTTCAATTTTGGTGATTTTTTACAATATTGACGAGTTTTTTTTTTTTTAATTTTGACAGTTTTTTTTAAATGGTAACGATTTTGTTTGTCTTAAATTTTGATGTTTTTTTTTAATTTTGTATTTTTTTTTTCCTATTTTTACGTTTTTTTACCCCAAATTTAGGCGATTTTTAGCAATTTTGATTTAAGTTTTATAAATATCTACTAGGGTAATCAATCGGTTAACTGTGACTCGATTAATCGATGAATTTTGATCCAGCATATGTGAGAAAAACACTAGATTAGATTTTTTTATTTATTATTTCTTTAAATTTTTAACAAATATTTGCTTAATTATAAAGTTAATAATACTAAATAAAATACAGTTTGGTTTAAAACCGTCAGCTAGAAAATTGGTTGATATAATTTACATTTTCTAGTTATTACATTTGCTGGTAATTAAATTAAATTCTGTTTCTAGTAATTAAATTCAGATATTAAAAACTCCTATATTGAGTGATTCTTTAACATAGTGATAAAGGTTTTGCCAAGTAGTATCCTCACCTCCATTCAGCACTTTAATAACATTATCATGTGTCAAAATTTGAGTATAAAAGTATTTATTACGAAAAACTTTAAACACTGGGCATCTGCCCAAAAAGTGATAAATGGTTTCCTCTTCTCTTAAATTGCACAGAGAGCAAATTCTCGTGTTTTCATCCCGAAATTGACTTCCGTTCAACCCGAAATTGACTTGATTATTATAGATATTTGATCTTGTTTAAACCTTTCGATACAATATGTTAACCCCTTGGAGTAGTCCAAATGTTTGTAGATCTTATTCTCACTTGCCTGTGCGTTTGCCATGTGCTCTTGTTTTAGCCTGACCTTCATTTTTTCAATTAAGTTAATACAGTCATTGCTTCAAACTATTTTATCTTGTTCTATACCGTTGTTGTCAATGTTGTGTTGTAGTAGGTTGTTTTTAAGATCAGCATACCAAAAGATGTTTTTAGCTATTACTTTTTTAGACAGAATGTACGGTAGCCGTTTGTGATCATACTCAAAAATAGTTTTAAAAATATATTGAAGGTGCAAGCTGTACGTGTAAAAATGGCCTGCTTCTTGTCCTGTTTCCAAAGCCAGCACATAATTCGGGGTACAATCAGGTAATCTTAAAATTCGCTTCGTAAAAAACTTTTGCAATTTATCTACGTCATCAAACCAAGCAAAGCCCCATATTTGTGCTCCATAGCTTTGTATAGATCTGCACACTGCCAAAAATAGTTTCCACTTTGCACTTATAGAAATATCTCTTTTTCCAATAAAATTTTTCCAGGTAGCATTTACACTTGATCTGGCTGCATCATTCTTTGCTTTCAAATGCTTAGTAAACAACATTTTTGGAGTCAAAACCATACCTAGGTATTTGTATTCCGATACTATATTTACATATTGACCATTAAACGTCCATTTTTCTTTTGCTCTGACACGTCCACCATTTCGAAAAATCATTATTTCAGATTTGGTCAAATTAACTTCCATTCCCCAAATCATGCAATAGTCCTCAAGCTTATATATCATCTTCTGTAGGGTATTAATATCATCCGCTAATAACACAATATCATCCGCGTACATCAGAACTCGTATATTAATATCGTCAATAAACAAACCACCCTTCACATGATCATGCAAATCATTCAAATACAAGGAGAATAATAGAGGCGACAACAAACAACCTTGCTTTACACCTGTACAAGTTTCAAATTCATTTGATAACTCGGAACCTGTCCATACCGCTGATTTAGTATTTTGGTAGACCATCTCAATAAAATTAACAATTTTGGTTAATAACCCCTTCTCATGCAGCTTATAGATTAATAAGCTCCTCGGAACTCGATCGAACGCTGCCTTAAAGTCCACAAAAAATCCATACACTTTCTTCTTTTCTGCAAACTTAATTTGAACAATTGATGCAAGATGATATACATTGTCAATGGTAGATTATACTTTACGGAAACCAGCTTGATATTCATTCAAGATCTGATTTCGATTGGCCCATTCAGTAAACACTATATGTAATCCATTTGATTTTTAGTGCATATTTCAATATAAGTGCTTTTTTAAAGCTCATATTTTGCATTTTTAAATGCATATTTTAAGTGTATATTTTTTTGTTATATTTTTCAGTGCATGAAAGTCACTGCCCTGATAATAACATGTAAAACCTACAAAAATGTGTATTTTTAAGAAAAATTTAATGAATATGTTGAAATTATTCGTATTACTTGATTTATTATTTTCTATGAATTGTATCTCGAATTCGTCCATTGAAACTTTTCATTAATATAATGCAGTTTTACATATAATTTAATGAAAAATTTCTTATTATTTATTAAAAAGTGTTTCATTCTTGTTGTGAAGAAAACTTCATTTGTTTCGTGAAAAAACTTCACTTCACTTCACTCGTCCAAAAAATTTACTCTGTGTGCTAAAAATGTATTTCAAATTAAAAACAATATCTCGATGTATATAAAAACAAAAAACTAAAAAATATTACTTGAGCCAGAGTACACACTAAAAATTTTTTATATAAATAGAACATTTTTGGTCTTCAAAATTTAGTAACGTCATGATGCTTGTTAGGAAAAGACCTAACCACGTGGTTGATTACTAAGAAGACAAGAATGGAGCAACATTGATTATTAATAGGTTTTTTGTTAAAGTTCTGCCTATTATATAGGCTCTAGCTTTTCTAAAACTTCGGGTTCTGATGAGATCTTTAGCCAGATCGAAATACTAGTATCAACCTAGCTAATATGTTTGATTTGCTTTATTTTTGTAAATATACGGAGGTTGAAAGCTCGTTATAAATTGAAAATAACATAAAAATAATCTCGATGTATATAAAAACAAAAAACTAAAAAATATTACTTGAGCCAGAGTACACACTAAAAATTTTTTATATAAATAGAACATTTTTGGTCTTCAAAATTTAGTAACGTCATGATGCTTGTTAGGAAAAGACCTAACCACGTGGTTGATTACTAAGAAGACAAGAATGGAGCAACATTGATTATTAATAGGTTTTTTGTTAAAGTTCTGCCTATTATATAGGCTCTAGCTTTTCTAAAACTTCGGGTTCTGATGAGATCTTTAGCCAGATCGAAATACTAGTACCAACCTAGCTAATATGTTTGATTTGCTTTATTTTTGTAAATATACGGAGGTTGAAAGCTCGTTATAAATTGAAAATAACATAAAAATAATCTCGATGTATATAAAAACAAAAAACTAAAAAATATTACTTGAGCCAGAGTACACACTAAAAATTTTTTATATAAATAGAACATTTTTGGTCTTCAAAATTTAGTAACGTCATGATGCTTGTTAGGAAAAGACCTAACCACGTGGTTGATTACTAAGAAGACAAGAATGGAGCAACATTGATTATTAATAGGTTTTTTGTTAAAGTTCTGCCTATTATATAGGCTCTAGCTTTTCTAAAACTTCGGGTTCTGATGAGATCTTTAGCCAGATCGAAATACTAGTATCAACCTAGCTAATATGTTTGATTTGCTTTATTTTTGTAAATATACGGAGGTTGAAAGCTCGTTATAAATTGAAAATATTCAATTAAATTTTTAATAGATATGACGCAAATCTTTATGGAAACTAAATCAACTAAATATTTACAATCTATTTTAATTGATACTACAATTTCCTCAATGGGACCAAATTCAATTAATCTTTTAATTGAATTAACAAATATTTTAATTGAAACTCGATTTTAACCTCAAAATTACAAAACTTTGAAAAAGGCTGATCCAATATGGCGGTTATGATTTTCGAAAAATTATCTGGCTCAAATTTTAACTAGATTTTAAAAATAAATGATTTTTGGTTCAAAATGTGATAATTCTCGCCCAAAGTGCACCGTCTTCATTTTTAGTTTGATAAACCATACAATTTATTTAGTATTTTCTTTTTTTTTTTGCTGTCCACACTTTTTGTTAAATTTTGATGAATTTACGACGTATTTTATTATTTCTGTTAAGAATTTATGATGTTTTATTAAAACTGTCCAATGCAAACAATAATATCATAAATATCCTGAGTCATTTGGTAAAATCAAAAGTAAATTTAACCAAAATTAAATTTCACCAAAAAGTTTAATATGCCTGACCAAATTACTAATTTGCATAAAATTAAATATTGCAAAAACCCTTTTGCAGTGGTCAAGTAATAAAGGAAACACATTAGCATATTTTTGGCAAATATATACAGAATTTAAAGTAATTTAAAGCGTTTTTTTTTTATAAAATCAGAAAATATCCCATAAACAAAAATCACCAAATTGTTATTGAACCACCAACTATTACACTATAAAACACCATATATATAATTTCGGCTCGCTAAACACATATATCACACAAAATTTTAAAAGCACACAGTTAGTTTTCGAAATATTTCAATATATATTTTAGATATTCATTTAATACCCTGTTTTTAAACAGTTTTACTTTAATATCGTGGAATTAAATTTAAAATGCTTAACACTTTTTATGGTTTTTTAAAACTACGGTAATATCTTGAAAATGAACCGGGCAATTTTAAAA